>CAUYRH010019587.1:0-34535 GCA_963574655.1 Perodicticus potto
GAGATGGGGAAAGACCGGGAGAGGAACGGAGAGAGCATCTCTCTCCCCACTTGAAATCTCTCCCTCTACCAGGAGCTTTGGTGTTTTCTGTATTCTTTTCTGTAAATCAATTCTGTCTTACCACGGAGGGGTGGGGTGGGGGGGAATAATGTAATGAAGAATAATAAAATACATATATTTAAAAAGTAAAAAAAAAAAAAAAATAGCCAGGCGTTGAGGCTGGTGCCTGTAGTCCGAGCTGCAGGAGGCTGAGGCAAGAGAATTTGCTTGAGCCCAAGAGTTGGAGTTTGCTGTGAGCTATGAAGCCATAGCACTCCACCCAGCATAGCAAAGTGAGACTCTGTCTCAGAAAAAATAGAAAACTAGCAATAGTTTAATAGAAAAAAAAAAAAAAGAAGAAGAAGTTTTTTACCAAGTTATACTCTGCCAGTGAAGGATGATAGTTTAAACGAAGTACTTTTTGGGATATTTCCTCAAAATGTTCGTTTTAAAAATTATGATGTGGGTAGCAAAGGATCCATTATGCATGTCCACAGAGCGAAACCTCTTGCTACTGTGCTCCTGACATTCTGGGCTTTAGGGCTGATTTCGGCAGGGAATCTCCCTTATGAAGAGAGGTTCTTCCTGGGGGGTGTGCAATATTAGACTAGTGGCTTTTTTTTTTTTTTTTTTGAGACAGAGTCTTACTCAAGCTGTCACCCTGGATAGAGTGCTGTGGCATCACAGCTCACAGCAACTTCCAATTCCTGGGCTCAAGTGAGTCTCTTGCCTCTGTCTCCCGAGTAGCTGGGACTACAGGCGTCCGCCACAACGCCTGGCCATTTTTTGGTTGCAGCTGTCATTGTTGTTTGGCGGGCCTGGGCTGGATTCGAACCCGCCAGTTCAGGTGTACGTGGCTGGCGCCTTAGCCTGTTGAGCCACAGGTGCTGAGCCTGGACTAGTGGCTTTAAGATGTGAACAAACTGCAGTGTCCTGAGAGTGAGGTGGGAGTGGCACCTCTGGGTATATCTGAGAACGCTGTCTTGGCAGCAGAAAGAACACTGAAAAGATGGCTTCAAGTGGACCGTCCTGGAGACATTTTTGGATTGTCACTTCCTGAACTTAATGGCTTCCTTGTGGGGTGGCTGAGAGGATCCAGTTCACTCCATAGGTATTTACTGGGTGCCTACACTGAATGATGGGCCTGCTCCTTGCTCTGCAGGGCAATGAGCACAGCCACTGGAGGCCCATGGTGAAAACCACACTGAACCTCAAACCATGGACACTGAATCTCTGCTCCCATGCTTAGGTTGCCTCTGCTATCAGTAGCAGGAACACAGTGGTCGCAATACTGGAGTTTCAATGTGGTAAGAGGAGTCAGCAAATTGAACCACGCAGGATAAATCTACCTGCCAGGTGGTGAGGTATGCAAATGAGCTACAATATGTGCAAGAACTCCAGAAAGTTCAAGTACCAAACATGTTCAAGGATCGAACTTGGTACACAAGTATATCTGCTTCCCACGTTAACTCTTTGCCTTACCTGCTAGGTTATTCTTGACATGTTAAAATACCTTAAAAATGGAGAACCAATAGGGAAGTTAGATTAAGGCACCTCATCTATTTTTCCTTTTCAGTTGTTTGGGGAAAATTACCTCTTGGTTTTAGAACTTATTACCCACAGCAAGGCACAGGTATCACTTTGTCCCTCATTTTAAATTCTGAAATTCTGGGCATTTGTTCTCATGTCCTGAGAATTCTGCCTCTTCAACCATTAAACTACAGAAGAAAATAAACCAAAAGGGGCATTTTGTACCATGACCATGGCAGAATGCTTCTATGTTCTTTTTTCTTTGCAGACTATTTAAATTTATGGCTCACACTTGAGCCATTTCTGTGCTGAATAGGGGTGGTCCAGGGCTGTGTCCTACTCTCCACATCAACATTGTTCACTACCAACTCTGATCTCTGCCTTGTTTTTCAGATGACTTTGGGAAATTGCTGTTGGCTGAGGCTCTCCTGGAACAGTGTTTGAAGGAAAACCATGCCAAAATAAAAGACTCCATCCCTTTGCTAGAGAAGAATGAGCCCAAAATGAGTGAAGCCAAAAATTATCTGAGCAATATCCTTACCCATGGGAAGCTGTTGGTAAGTTGTCAGCCCCCAAACATGGGACCGCCTCTCAACTCTTCTCTTTTGCCTCAAATCTGGTGTGTCTGGCCCTCCCTGGGTCATTTGGTCACCTGAGCAACAAGTCTTTTTTACAAGTTACCGTTGCACGTACTAGTAGCCGCTAGCTATATGTGGCTCTTGAGCACTTGAAATTTGGTTAGATAAAATTGAGATGAGCTGTGAGATAAAGTATACACTGGATTTTGAAGATTTAGTACAAACACAAAGTATAAAAGAACATTAATGCTTTATATTAATTACATGTTCAAATGATAATATTTTGGATATGTTGGGTTAAGGAGAACAGGTTAATAAAACTAATTTCTCCTGTTTTTACCTTTATCAATATGACTAACAAATCTTACTAGAAATTTTTAAGTCACAGATGTGAAATCACATTTGCATGAGTTATGTTTCTAGTAGTGTTTGGTTGACCTATGTGCCTGGCCCTTTGGGCTCCTTGGAGAGAGGGGGTTGGTGAGCCTGTGACCTAGTTGGAACCAGGCAAATGTATAGAGTTGGCAAGGGACAGAAGAACTCCATAATAGGGCAAGCCAGTTTAAGTCCCTGTGCATTCATTGAGTACCTACCGTATGCAAGGTTTTGAGGGGAGGTAGAAAAGGATGTATACTCACAACTTTCTCTTGGCCTTTTCTGCTCAAAATGTGGTTACTCTACAGTGGTGTGAGCATCACTCGGGAGCTGGTTAGAATCTGCATTTTAATAAGAGTTAAAATCTGCATTTTAATAAGCTCTCCCAGAGATTCAAGAGTTAGAATCTGCATTTTAATAAGATCTCCCAGAGATTCACATGTGCATTAAAAGTTTGAGGCTGTTCTAGATTACAGTGTAGCCTGAGCTATAATAGGGGCATGAGTATGTCCTTAGAGAGTCAAAGAGGAAGTGATTTTTCACAAGATGTTCCAAAATAATATATTCACTTCCTTAAACATTTTATTTTGGTGTGCTATGTGCACGGCATTATGTTACACACTCTGAGGGCAGTCAAGATGGACTGGCGTGGACCCTGCCCTCAAAGAGTTGGCAGGTCTCCTGGGAAGAAAAGTCCTATTAGCAAGAAAATAGCCTTTGTCTAGGAGGGGTAGACAAGAGAAAATAAGGCCAGTCGTGCTCCTTGGTGTGAAGTAGAGAGCAGACGGGGTGATGGCCGTACTAGAGTAGGATCCTGCTCGGGGCTGGATCTGGAAGAGAGGGGACACAGATACAGGGCTGTGGAAGCAGTATGTAATCTGAAGGTTCCTCTTGTAAAGCATCTCATTAAAGTCGGTCAGTTTAGCAGGAGCAAAAGGGAATGGCAGGCAATTGGGGTGTAAAGTTGCTTTGGGGCCAGAGAGTGGGGTGCCAGAGGGCAGGGACTAGAACACCAAACCAGGAAGTGTAAGGCTTATTCTGAGAGCTGTGGGGGGAGAGGAGAGAGCCTGCTGGAAGGTTAAGGTTAGTGCTTTCGAGGTTTGTGACAGGCACATCTAGCACTGGGAGGTCTGTGTTGAGTTAAAACAGCAACTTGACCCTGAGCATGTCCCTTGACCTTGTGGCCCCTTCATTCCTCATCTGCTCATCAGAAGAATTGGGCTGAACTGGTGAGTTCCATGATTTTCCCCCTAAGACCTCTTTTTGTTTTTAAAAAATATTTAGAAATTATGTTTGAAATAAATGTGATTCAGGCTTATTGTCAAAAATTGAGCCAGCACCTTGGTAGTTTGGATGATAAATAAAAGCCCTTGCTCATCACCCTCAGCTCCATGCCCACCCCCATCCTCAGAGTTGAGCACTGGTCATAATCCAATGTGCGACTCGTATGCCCTTCTTCGTGCATTATAAACATACATCCACACTTAGAGTTTCTTTTTCCAGAGTCATATAATTTGATATAGATTTGACAGGTTGCTCTTTTTCACCGCGCACTTTCACTTAGAGCCTTCTTCGTGCCAGTACTTCATTCTTTGTGTTAGCTATTGTTTTGTTGTGAAAACTATTTTGACTATTACATCACGTTTTTTTTTTTTTGAGACAGAGTCTCACTCTGTCTCCTTGGTTAGAGTGCTATGGCATCATAGCTCACAGCAACCTCAAACACTTGGGCATAAGTAAGTGATCCTCTTGCCTCAGCCTCCTAGGTAGCTGGGACTACGGGTGCTTGCCACAATGCCTGGATAGTTTTTCTAGTTTTAGTAGAGTCGGAATCTCACTCTTATTTAGGGTGATCTCGAACCTCTGAGCTTAGGCAATCCACCTGCCTCAGCCTCCCAGAGTGCTAGTATTTCATGAGCCATCATGCCTGGCCTCACACTGCATTTATTAAATACAAAATTTACCATGCTTTATTAAACAAAGGCACATACGGGCGCTGATAACATGGAGAGATTCAGTGAATCCAGGCCAAAGCCAAAACCTTGATATTGATCAGGCAAAATGAAATATTAAAAGTTGTTAATGGAATTTTCTATCTTACCTCAAAAGTCAGGGAGAAGCTGTGATAATCTCTCTTAGCAGCAGGTGCACCCTCAGGTAGCTTCCTGTTTGTCCTGAGAGCTCTGACAGATGGGGAGAGGAGCTGGGAGAGGTGGGGTCTGAGGCCCCTCCTGTGGGCAACTTGAAACCTTCTACTCTCAGGGATCTCTAAGATCCTGCCCATCTCAGTTCCGTGGAGGTTGGTGAAAATAAGTCACTTGTCTTAACCTTTCTTATCCACTGAGCTCTGGGTATTGCCCCATCCTGTGGAGGCCCCGTGGTAACCTTCTGCAAGGGTATTTCAGAGACCCAAGAGAGGTGATCACTTGGTGAAGGATCACACTAGTAGGTACAGGACTTAAACACAGGCCTTTTTTTTCCATATCCCAAGCCGTAATGCTCTTTACCCCTTCTTGGTGCTGCTTCTCAAAGTATTGGAGTAGAAATAAAATAATAACCCAGCAACCTGGATTACTGTTAAGGCTGATGACACCACTTCTGCTTTCCTGGTTCCCCTTTTACATCTGGAAAGTGTTTCCTCATCTCTTCTTTCCTCCTACCTGGGTTGTCTCCATGAGGTCATCCTTCCCTTTGTATTGACAGGGACAGTGAGGCAGAAATAGAATAGGTGACACCCGATCCACACAGCAGAGGGCCTGTTTCCCCTGACTGAACCACTTCCCACATTGCATCCTCTTTCTGGGCCAAGGACTTGGTTCCCTGACTGTTGGATTGACGGACCATTTCAAATTCAAAAGCACAGGTCCCACAGAGTGCAGCTGACTTTTCATTTGGCCAAGAAAGGACATTAAAGAAGCAGAAAACAACAGCAAGACTGTGCTGTCATCTGTTATCATTCTTCCATAAAAGGAGTAACATCTGAACACCAAAAGACAAGATGGATGTGGTGTCAGGACCGAGAGCAGCCTTTGGAATAGTATAAATTCAGCTTTGTGAAACATTCACCACATTGTCTTACTTTCCCCAGCCTGGTGGAAGCTGTGTTGTAAACTGTCATTGGTCCACCAGGAACTGCTGCACCCACACCCCACTAGCTTGTGGGAAATGTGTCCTTCTGAGCCTTACTGACCTTCTCCCCATGTACAGTATGAGAGGATAATAATAATAATTACTCATATCCTGTATTTATCTAGCTCCTTTCTAAAGAAAAGTTCAAAGCTCTTTTCTGGACTTTGCTCTGTTAATGTTGTTGGCTTCAATATGATGGGATGTGAGGAGTAGGTGTTATTATCTGTCCCTCGCCCATGAGGAAATTGCAGCTAGTGCAGAGAGGAAATGAGTCCATGGCTTGAGACCAGTGCAGGGAATGGCAGAGTCATTCATTGCCCAGTTTGGAGGGATTGTGGGCTGCATACCTCTGAGGATGTGTAATCTTGTGGCGCTAGTCCAGGGAGTGGGTGGCCTATCTGGGGAGACTAGGAAATGCTCATAAAAAATCCAGCTTTTGAGAGTTTATCAATCATCAGAGAGAGCAGGACAGGTGTACAGGGGCTAAATGGGCCCACATGGTAGTGGCAGTGTAGGAGTTCAACAGAAGGGAGCTTCCTGGTAGTCAGGAGGCTTGCAGGAGGAGGTGGGCCTGTGCAAGGCCCCAAAGCATGGAACAGAATCTGGATAGGCCAAGGGGAAGAGGACCTGAGTAAGCAAAGGAGGAATGCGTATTTATAAAAACCAAAAAGACCAGTGGGGAAGGAAAATTTGGCTTCACCCAAGCCTGGCTTTACCACATTCCATTTCTCTTAGTTGGCTTCTGAGAGGGCAGTGGATGGTAAGGAGTGGTAGATGCTCCCCCTGAGTTATAGGTACCCTAGACTCTTGCTGCCCTATAGGGAGATGGGGGCAGCACCTTTCTGACAGTGATGGAAGTGGGGGCCAGAGCTGTGTCTCGAGGGAGTTTTGTAGACACATTGGTGGCCTGTGGCAGGTGTAGTGCCCAGGGCCTGGTCCAAAGGGGTTGTGGGCCAGCTGAGCACAGGGACAGAGGCAGGGGTCCAGAGCAGATGGCCCCAAGAAGTGGGAGATCCCGAGTGGTACTGGGCCCATATCTGAGGCTGGTGTGGCCCAACCCAGGGCCAGTTCAGCCTCCCTCAGGCAGCAGCGTGGGGTGCTCTGGCTGGGAACAGAACCAAGCTAGGGTGGGGTGGCCAGGGTGGCCCCTAACAGGCTCTGAGAGTCCCTCTGTGGGGTGGAGATGGGGCTAAAAGTAGCACTTGAGAAAGGAGGGGAAACAAAACAGGTTTGCATTCAGGCAGTTTGGCCTCCTTGATTCTGTACTTTGATCTGCTCTGTCACTGGCAGAGGCAGAGACCCAGCAGGCACTTTGCTCCCCTCTTCTGTCCCACACGGCCGGTGTGGCTGCCCCTCCCTGCCAAGGTCCTGCTGCTGTGGGCAGAGGTGTAAGCTTCAGGGCCCTCACAGGCTCGCTCGGAGGCCTTCTACTCAACCATGTGTTTGCATAAATATGTATAAAAGAGGACCCCCCACCAAAAAATAATAAGTTTTATACTCTGCAAAACTCAGCTCAGTCCCTGATTCCCCACTTGTGTTCAGAACAAGAGACTAAACTAGTGACTGCCAGCCTGGGCCGTGGCCTTTGGGAGAGAGAAGCAGGACCCAGTCTGTAAGGTCTCTGGAATCTAGGTGGGGCCCCCCAAAATCTCACACATGAAAGAAACAGGGGCTCATGTAAGAGTTTCTCTGAGAGCCACAGTGTGGGGTACAGACTGGGGGTGAGGGAGATAGAGTTGTTTGCACGTGCGTGAGTATCAAGGACGCCTTCCTGGAGGAGTAGGGGAATACTCAGCAGGGTCTTAGGCAACTCCTGGCTCATGGTTCAGTGGGGGTGTTCATCCTGGGGTACCTGGTGGGGGACGGGCCGGAAGCTTTGGGGCAGGAGCCTGCTAACATGGTCCTTGTCTTTTCAGCCACAGTACATGTGTGAGGCCATGCTGATCCTGGGCAAACTGCACTACGTGGAGGGCTCATACCGAGATGCCAACAGCATGTATGCGCGGGCTGGCATTGATGACATGTCCCTGGAGAACAAGCCGCTGTATCAGATGCGGCTGCTGGCGGAGGCTTTTGTCATCAAAGGTAGTTGTGGACACTGGCCTGGGTTCCCACCACCATGCCCAGCTTGTTACATTCTGGCCCCAGGTGCCCGGAATAGGCAGTGGCTGTTGGTCAGTGGAGGCTGTGTTGGGGGTTGTCCTGTGGGGCCAAAGTTCACTCCTGGTAGCACCTAGGCCCTGGTGTCCAGCCAGGCTGACTGCAACTTGGTGTGTAGGCAGGGATGTCAGAAGGCTCAAGTTCTCGCCCTGGCTCTGTCAATAACTGGTTACCCAATGTGTGCCCTTGGGCAAGTCACCTCTTCATCTTTCTTGGCCTTAGTTTTCTTGTCTGTAAGTCAAAGTTGTAATACCTGCTGCCCTTGTCATGACCAAGAGGAATCAGCTGAGTTGTATGACCAGGTTGAGAAAGGCTGGAAAAAATGTGCCCTTCAATTGTCAGGCTGGCTTTGGTGACTGACATTGGCCACAGACCAGGTGCTCGATGCTGTGGAGGGATCTGGCACTCCTCAGGTATTTGTTGGGCACCTGCTGTGAGCTGCTAAGGGAGCGGATGCTGAGATCCAGGGAAAGACAGTTCAGAACCAGTTCCTGCCCCTGAGGAGCTCATAGCCTTCCCAGAACAAGGAGTGCTTTGGGGGGACTCAGGGATGCAGGGCCAGTGATGCAGGAATGTCCTAAGGGAGGACTGTGGACAGCCCAGCTGGAGAGATTATATCATTTATTTGACCCTGAACATGTTAAATGTGAGTAGAAGTTCTACCCAATCTTGTGTTGCAGGCTCCTTCTTCCTTGGATCTCTAAGCTCTGGGATCATAGAGCCTGAGGGATGGCCCTTGGTGGCAGTGAGGTCTCAGGTGCCCCTCTGCCCAGGCTGTTCCAGCACAAACCACCCCTCAGAGAAAAGTCTAGAAAAGCTGCATGTGGCCCTGTGGGGTTTTCATGACCGGCATTAGAATATGTGTCATCCTGTTTTCTATTATAGATAAGGACAATCTCTCGATCTTATTTATGGGGAAACTGAGGCCCAGAAAAGATACATCCTTTGCCCAAAGTTACACAGATTCATGGTAGAGCCAGGACTAAAACCTGCATCTGAACTTGGCCTTGGATGTGACCCCCTCCATACACTCACACACACATTCCTTTTTCTCTGGGTCCCAGTAGGAGTGACTGTGACATCTATGGAGAGCACGCCCTCCTTGACTCTGGCTAGTGGGGGTTCCTAAGGGTGTTTGTCCACCCCTGGCTCCTTTGGTCCCTTTCCCCATGAGTCGGCACCAGCCCAGGGAACCTGGTGAGATTGTCACTCTGGGCAGACCCAGCACCAGCCTGTCAGAGGGCAGGTGCCCATCTGGGATGGTCTGGCCTATGGGGGGTCTTCTCCCTTTGCTCTCTCGTTCCCCTCTCTGCACCTCTGGCACAGGCCAGTCCTGGGGGTGACCTCCATTTGGTGTTTGGGTCTTTTGAGTCTCCTGGAAGCCACTTCTGCCATGGGCACCCTGAACCGAACACCCTTCCTCGGGTTTCCTTTTCAGTACTTTCTCCTGTAAACCTGGCTCAGTGTATATTGCTCCCTGTCTCCTGCTCTCTACTCTTTCCAGCATGCCTCCAGCTTCTTGGGGGAACACAGTCCTGGTGGTCAGAGGTCCTGCAGGGGAGGTAAGGAGCCGGGCACTGCCGGCATGGGCTGCTCGGTCATGGGCTGTGCTAGCTCCCGTCCCCCAGTGACTGCACGTGACTTCCCCTTGCCTGCGTCCTCTGCTGTCCTTCCTGTCCTGTTGCAGTGACTACACCTGCTGCTTGGCATGCTAAGGTTCACCTGACCGCGTGTGTGCTTGAGGCCATGCATGTGGCCACCAGGGTGTGCATGATGTTGTTTTTCCTGGGTTTTGGGGGGATCTGGTGGGTCTTCCTATGCAGAGTAGAGGCTACATCCACGGGAAGTGAGGGCACTGGTCATGTTCCTGACTGTGTGTGTGAGCATGAGCGTGGTGGGAGCAGGGCCCTCAGAGGTCCCAGAATGATAATGTTTTTGGAGCCCTCTCTATGGCAAGTGTGCCCTTGCTGAATCCCCACAGCCACCCTCGTGCAGTGTTCTATCTCTTCCATGCCACAGGTGAGGAGTGAAGGCTGAGAGAGGTGAGGGGATTCGTGCCAGTCTCACAGGAAGTGGCAGAGCAGTATTTGAACCCAGGCAGCCCGAGTTTGTAAATATCCTGTTATGTTGCTGCAGCTGTGCAGAGTTCTAGGCTGGAAGTAGTCATAAGTGATCTAGGTTATAGGTGGGAAAATTGAAGCTGACAAAAGTGAAGCAGCTAACCCAGGATACCAGTTAGCTTCCTTTTGAACTAGGATCCTCTGCCCCAAGCAGCCTCTGGCCTTGGGCTCTATGTGACTGCAGGACTCTGACTGACCCACTCTGAGTGCTCCTGGCCCAGCAGCTCCACCACAGCTTTATTTACCACTTTGCATTGCATTCTGCTCCGTGGTTCCATTTGGTACCATCTGGTAGAACAGGGAGTTTGGGTCTCAGGTGCACCTGCTGGAGGGAGGAGGACTGGGCCTGAGTGTTAGGGAGGAGCCTGAGGTTCCTAAGCCAGGAGGCTCCAAAGGGGCCAGAGTGTGGGCGTCTCCCACATGAACCTATTGCTCTTGTTAGGGAGGTCAGGGCTAGGCTCTGTCTCTCCTCATCCTCAACCTCCCAAGACATGGAAACACATTCCTTTTACCCTCTTTCTCCTTCGGAGCAGAGGGGCTTGTCCTTGGGATCTCTGAGGCATTGTTCACAAGGCCTTGGTCTTCCACTGAAGTGGGAGGTATCATGCAACTGTGTGTCTGATTTTCAGGGAGGCTTTGGACACCAACATGAGAACTTGAGGGCAGGGGCAGCTTCAGCTCACCCATAATGCAGAGACAGGATGGTGTGTACGTGTATACAGGGTAGGGGTACATGACCTTCCACCTTCTCTAAGGTGAAAAGAGTTGTTGCCCATGTCAGGTTTGTTTAGAACTAAGAGAAAACCACATTGTCTCCTCTAAGTTAGAAAAATAAGATACCTTCATGAGATGACTTCTCATTTCCAGGTCCTGGGGGTCTGTGCCCAGCTACTGGCACTCACCATCCCCTAGCATTTTAGTCGTACTCATGCTCAGGCTGACCCAGTCTTGCCAGGAGTAGAAGACTGGATTGTAAAGCCTCTTGGTGGCACCTAGGAGGCAGTCTGGGCCCTGACAGAGGCTCTGGCTTTGGAGAACGAGCACCTCTTCCTGGGTCCTGCCTCTAGCTCCTCCCAGCTGCAGAGAAGCAGTCAAGTTGACTTGTCTGTCACTCAGCAGCACCTTGTTCTGTGACCAGCTGTTCCTGGGTGCCCTGTGGCCCTGGGCAGAGATGAGAGTCCCTCCCTTGCCTATCAGAATCCTCCAGTCAGTCTTTCATTCCCCCAAGAAATTCAGTATCACTTTCTTGAGCCTCTGGTGCACCTGACATTTGGTGGCATTCCCAGAAACATGAGGTGCAGGCTCTTTTCTCTGGAAGCCTATGATGTGCATGCATGTGAGGGGTGAGAAGGGTCAGGATGATCACATGTGCACCACCCAGGAGCTTATTAGAAATGCAGATTCTCAGGCCCCTCCCCAAACCTACTGAATCAGACTCTGTACCTTAACAACATTTCCAGGTATGCATATTACAGTTGGAGAAGCACTTCCTTAGAACACTTGTTTAATTAAGTGTTTACTGAAGGGTTAACCTTCATCTCTATTCTGTAAAATGGAAGGTGTTGGTTATGCCCATTTTTTGGTTAAGAAACTGAGGCTTACCCAAGGTTATATAGCCTGCAAGTAGCATTCGTAGCCAGATGGTTGTCTCCAATACTTGCATCCTGACCATAACAGAGAAGCCCACCAGAGGGTGATGGGGAGCATATTACTGTTACCTCCTAGACAGGTTTGCACAGATAAGGACTTACTCCTCTCCAAGCCTTCTTTAGCCCTGGGTTGAGTGGGAACTACAGCCTCGGTGAAGCCCTGTGCCACTTTCCCTAGGATCTGCTTTTCCAGGGCTGGTGACTTGGCGGGTGAGTTCTTTAGAAAATCAGCTTTTGTATTTCAACCTAGCATCAGTCATCTTGGTCCAGGGTAGAAGCCTGTTCCTCTGACTCCATTCCCCAGGGCCTTCCATGGCCTCCGTGTGACTGCCCCCAACCAACCAAGCATGTCAGACAGGGGAAGACCCTGGGAAAGGAAATGTTCCCAGCCTATTTCAGGTGCAGATGACAGATAGACAAAGTTTGACAATTAAGTTCGTGAACTCATGTTAGAAAATGTGCTGTATACCTCATTACTGAATATGACTACTGTCACCTTCGAATTACCCCCCCTTGGGAAACTATGCACTGATGTCAGTGCCTAGTCTACCATTCAAAGCAATTTTAGAACTTTTTTTCTGGAATGGCCATCATAGCTGTCATCATATTATCCTTGATGTCCTGAATGTCATCAAAATGTCTTCCTTTCAATATTTCCTATATTTTTGAGTAAAGAAAAAGTCTTTGGGGGCCAGATCAGGTGAGTAGGGTGGGTGTTCCAATACAGTTATTTGTTTACTGGCTAAAAACTTCCTCACAGATAGCACCATGTGGGCTGGTGCGTTGTTGTGATGCAAGGGCCATGAGTTGTTGGTGAAAAGTTTAGGTCATTGTCATATAACTTTTTCATGCAGCTTTTTCAGCACTTAGCCGTTTTTCCAGTTTGTACAAATTTCTAATGAATAATCCCTCTGATATCAAAGAAGGTTAGCAACATTGTTTTGACTTTTGATTTGAATTAAAGAAATTTTTTGGTCATGGGGAGTTGGCTGACTTCCACTGTGCTCTTTGATGCTTTCTTTCAGGGTCATAATGGTACACCCAGGTTTCATAATCAGTGATAACATAGTCCAAAACATTGTCTTGCCCCTCCAGAAGGTCTTGGCAAACTTCAGCTCTCCTTCACTTTTGTTCATCAGCAAGCTCCTTTGGGACCATTTTTGCACACACCTTTCACATGTCATGATTTTCAGTTAAGATTCTCCTGTGTCTCTTTCATTGTTTACTTGATCTGCTGTGCTTCTCACAGTCAGCCAATAATTTTGATGCACTATTTAATAAATTTTTGCAATGTTTTCATCAGTTCTTCCAATTACTGGCCACCATGACCTCTCTTCATTAGTAACGCTTTCTCTTGCTTAGAAAAACATTTAATCCATTTGTACACTGCCATTTTCTTTATACTGTTATCCTCATGAACTTGGACTAACATGACCCTATTTCACTTCCACTCTTGCCACATTTAACAAGAAATGTAATGTTTGTTCATTGCTCTAATTCAAGCTCTGACATTCTTGTGACAGCACACAAAAACACGCATCAGTAATGAACACCATTTAGCAAGTCACCACCACACATCAACACAAACACAGCTGTGAGACACTGATACACCAAGGTTATGAAACCTTACCGAGTTGTCTGTACAGTGCCGCCAATGTAAATGCCTGGTAGCAAGTTCATGAACTTAATTGTCAGAACTGGTATTTTCTGGATAGGGCAGTCCCTCTACCATCCAGGTTTATTTAAAGGAGGAACATCTTCCATTTACCGTGTATTAAAAACACTCCAGATTTCTCTGGGTTTGAGGCCCTTCTGGGAAGACCCATCTGCTGTGTCCACGCTTGTGAAGCCTTTGGCAGAGCCCTGCACATTTTAGTCCATGTGCTCATGGCTGTCAGCCCTGTCTTCCTCTGAACTTCAGGTCACTGAGGCTGATAGACATTTCTTTTGCCCCTCAACCAGTCCTGTCTTCCACTTCTCCCTCTCTGGAGCACTGCATGTCAGCCAAATGAGGTCTGCTCTTGATGCCTGGCATGATCCATGAAGTTCTTTCTTTCCCATTCTCTTAGGTTGTTGTCCTTGCCTGTCACACCTTCTTCCTTTCCTCTATGTATAGATGAGTCTTCACATTCCCTTGGGACACAGTTCAGGTCCATGAGCTTCCCTTGGCTGTTCAACCTATAGCATTCTCTCCTTCTCAGCTTTCTTGGACTGCAGCCTGACACCTGCACACAATTCTTTCTAGTTGGAGGTCAGTATGTCCCTCTCGCCAGCAATCTGGCCTCTTCTAGTTGTATCCCCCAAGATTCGTGGTGCACCTCCTACAGGAGAAAGTAAAATTTGCTAGCAGGTGACTCAGCAAGCACCTGCTAGGGGTGCCAGGATGAGTAGTTAGGGTCCCTTCCCTTAGGGAGTGGCAGACAGGTTAGCAGTCTATTCCCAGTGTGATGTGGCTCTGGGAGAAACACCCAGAGATGGAGGGTCTGTGGCTCACTACCCTGGCCTGTCAGGGCAAGCTAGCGGCTCCTCTTGGCTGTAGATTCTTGGCTATGTGGTTGCCCCCAATTCTGTGCCATGGGAAGCTTTGCCTTGACTCTCACCTTTTGGCCACCTGGGAGGGGGCATTTGTGCAGAGTCCCCTCTGGATTGCTGCCCTGGGCACCCTAGCTTTCGACGGGAGTCTAACACTTGATTACCTTCTTGGGTTGGGTGGTCCGAGGTGTTGCCTGACATCTGTCTGGCTCTACAGCTCCCTAAAACTCCATGGTAATAACCCTTTGGGTGATCGGTGTCTGGCTCTACAGCTCCCTAAAACTCCATGGTAATAACCCTTTGGATCATCTACATGAGTGAACTCAGAGCCAGAGATTGTGTTAACTCCAAGTCCTTGGATCTAGATCCAGGCCTCAGTGCTGCTCTCAGTCTGCCCCCCAGCCCTCAGTTTAATGTGTAAGCAGTGAGCTTACATGCTCCCTAGTCCTCTAGCAGCGTGGTGGGAACCGCAGCAGGGGGCCTGGTGAGGTCTTGGCAGGAGCAAGCCTTTCCCAGGCCCCAGCCTTATCTCCTAAAAGATTCCTGTGTCCCTGCCCGCTCTGGCACTGCTGCAGCTGGGGCAGAGAATTCCTAACTCCAATTATCTGAGTTGGCTCTTGGCTATCTTGGATTGTTGTGCACATGCAAAAAGGGCCTTCAGAGAGGCTGCCGGGTATGAAGCTTGTAAGGTTTACTTTGTGTGTATCTTTTGTGGCCCCCAAAAGTATCCAACATGGGCTGATTCCTGAATGTTTGATCCACATGCCCTAAAGCTCCAGCCTCTGTGTGGCTCAGGGTCTCATCTCAAGGCCACAAGGGTGTATTTCAGCTGGCTGTGCTGGTGCTGTGTATCTGGAATTATCATGTGTGTATAATCTCTTAGCTGAGAGATGGCAAAATCCTTACTGCCTCTACCTGACCTCAGCCCAGCCAATCCTGTATTTCAAGGGATTGTCCCTTCTGACACCAGGTTTCTGGGGATCAGTTTGTATATAAACAGAGTTATCATTGTAATGACAACATGCAACTCTAATTAGCCAGAAAAGTAACAAAAGGGGGGAACGTCTGGATATTTGGGGACTTATGTAACTAGAAAGTTGTTTGGATAGAATGGTGTCAGGCATAGCTGGATCCAGAGGCTCAAAGAGGTCTTTCTCAGCAGCTCCAGGTTACCTGGCCCTTGCAGCACAGCACTCACACCCTCAGAAGCACGGTGCCAGGGAAAGGCTCTCATGCCCACCCTGGAGCCAGTGTGGTGACCAGGACCTTGGATACTGGGTTGGTTCCAGGAGTGGGATTAACTCCACCTGACCCTTATGGACTAAGGTGTGGAAATGGTTCCTTATAGGAAAATCAGGGTGCTGTTACCCAAGTGGGTGAAAGGGATGGAGACAGAGCCTCAGAGCACAGGTATAAATAAGTGATTCATCTCAGGTGACGCCTGTGGTGGTTGGGATTTGAACTTGTCTCTGACTCCAGGTTTCCATTCGGTCCCTGATGCCCAAGGTGTATGTGTTTGGTTGAACCATTCTGTTGCAGAGAAGGTGAGTGAGATCCAGCCAGTTGTGGGGGATTCATAGGTGAGCTGGGTGGTGAGCCCAGACTTGAGTATAAATCATCTGCAGCTGAATGGAAACGGTGCCTTCCTGGTAAAGAAGGCCGCAGGACCATGGTGGTGGCTTGTTTGGAGGTGGGGTGTAATCACCGCCTTGGAGCTTAGAGAGGGTGAGTATGGAAGGGATTGGGGAATGAGGGTGAGGGCCAGGTGAGCCCCCTGAGAGGGCACTGAGTAGAGAGCCTGGTAATAAGGCTCAGGATGTCCCTTCCTGCTGGTGTTTAGAACTTTGGCCCCTGGTTGCCACACCATGGGGTGCCGCACAGCCTGTTCCCTCTCAAATTGGGCTTACCCGTTGGTCAGCACAGTACCTACATCAGTTTTCTGTAGGGTCCATTGTGGAGTGATCTGGGCCCTAGACCAAGAATGAAGGCTTTGTGGATTCAGGGTGACCTGTTATCCCCTTTTTCTGTTGGTTTAAGCCCTTGGCTTTGGTTGGCATCCAGGATGCTTCAGCACCTGTGCTGTCAATATCTCAAGCCTTGGCTGGTTCAGCCCTGGGAGCCCTAGTGCTGTTCTCATCTCAGAGGGCTGTCTGGGGCACATAGCTTCCTTCTCCCTCCTCGGCCTGCGTTCCTTCTGTTTCTCTGGTGCTGACTTGGTGTGCTAATGACATGGAGCATGACTCCACTTCTCCAGCCTTGAGCCCTGCAGACCTTACTCATTGCTACCTAATTTGGGGCTCATTGTGGCTTCATAGATGGACTGTGGGACCCTTAAGAACCAGTCCTGCCCCATGTCTCAGCCTATCTGGCCACTTTTTTTTTTTTTTTGAGGCAGAGTTTCACTTTGTCACCGTGGGTAGAGTGCCATGGCTTCATAACTCACAGCAACCTCAAACTCTTGGGCTTAAGAGATGCTCTTGCCTCAGCTTCCCAAGTAGCTGGGACTACAGGTGCCTTCCACAATGCTTGGCTATTTTTAGAGATGAAGACTCGCTCTGGCTCAGGCTAGTCTCGAACTCATGAGCTCAGGCAATCCACCCATCTTGGCCTCCCAGAGTGCTAGGATTATAGGTGTGAGCCACTGTGCCCGGCCCTTGGCCACTTTTTTTTTTTTTTTTTTTAATTTCCGGTGAATATGAAGGTACAAATGTTTAGGTTTGCATTTGTTAGGTAAGGTCTCTGTTGTAGTTGTGTCCCGCACCCAGGAGGTGTGTCACATACCTTTATATGGTGCCCATTAGGAGGGAGTACACCAATCCCTTTCCCCCCTCAACTTGAATTAAATTGAGTTTTTCTCTTGTGTGGGCATGTATTAGTTCATCAACTGACTTCATATTAGTATTGAGTATGTTGGATACTTGCTTTCCATTCTTGTGATAGCTTACTGAAACAAATGTTCTCCAGCTCTATCCAGGTTAATACAAAAGATGTAAAGTCTCTATCTTTTATGGCTAAATAGTATTCCATGGTATACGTATACCACATTTGCTAATCCGTTCCTAGGTTTATGGGCGCTCGGGTTATTTCCACATCTTGGTGATTATAAATTGAACTGCGGGCTCAGCACCTATAACTCAGTGGTTAGGGCGCTGGCCATATACACTGGGACTGGCAGGTTCGAACCCGGCCTGGGCCTGCCAAACAATAATGACAATGACAACAACAACAAAAAATAGCTGGGCATTGTGGCGGGCGCCTATAGTCCCAGCTACTTGGGAGACTGAAACAAGAGAATCACTTAAGCCCAAGAGTTTGAGGTTGCTATGAGCTATGACGCCATAGCACTATACTGAGGGCAACGTAATGAGACTCTGTCTCAAAAAAAATAAGCTGCGATAAACAATCTAATACAAATGCCCTTATGAGGCTCGGCGCCTGTGGCTCAGCGGGCTAAGGCGCCAGCAATGTACACCTGAGCTGGCGGGTTCTAATCCAGCCCGGGCTGCCAAACAACAATTACGGCTGCAACCAAAAAAAAAAAAAAAAACAAATGCCCTTATGATAAAATGATTTATTTCTTTTGGGTAGATGCCTAGTAATGGGATTGTGGGATCAAATGGAATGGGTCTATATTGAGTTCTTTGAGGATATTCCATGCTTTTTTCTAAAGAGGCTGTATCAGTTTGCAGTCCCACCAATAGTGTAAAAGTGTTCCTCTCTCTTCATATCTGTGCCTAGCTGAGCTCTTTCTCTTCCTCCCTGCACCCAGTGCCAGGGAGGGCCTGGCACCATGGCCCAGTTCACATGGAGTGACGCTAGACCCAGCTGCTCTGCAAAGTCAGGAAGGAAAATACATGAAAGTGCTGTGAGGATTGTGACCCACAGATTCTCTTCTTTGTACCTTTGAGGGGTTCCCCACCCCCTACTCTTTTGGTCAGTGAAACCCCAAGCTATTCTGCTGTCACCTGGGATTTTGTATCTTATTAAAACTTTTAAGAAAAAGAAAAAACACCAGGCTGCTCCCAGGGCAGGATGTGGTGGCATATTTGGTTTTTGTGTTTTTAGCCCTGGTATGGCAGGAATTCAGTGTTGATTTTGTCCTCCTCCTCAAAGGGGTGCAGGCTGTGTGCCTTGTGGAGAGGGGACCTTGTTCTTGGGGTGCTCTGTCCCGGCCCCAGGTGAGACCCGGTTTCCAGGTGGAGAGGGAGGAGCAGATCGCTGTTGTGTGAACTTGGAAGGAGGTTGGCCGGCTGATTGTGTGGTCACCTCGCCTTCCTTTTATGCCTTCTTGGGCTGAGAGATATGAAGTGGGACATGCTGCATCTTCTGTGATCTGGGATGGTGGGGCGAGATGGTGAGGAGAGTCACGAGGGTGGGGCCTGGCGCTGCACAGGCAGAAGCGATGGTCTCCCCGCGTCTTCCCCTGGCAGCCCTTCCCTCGATCAGTGGGATATGTAGTGAGGACAGAGCTGTGGGGATCCCTTTGAGGAGCCCGTCCCTTGCCAGGGTACACAGCTATCACTTAGTCACCAGGGACACACATGAAAGATGAGTGAAGAGCACCTGGGGGTGCCCAAGCCTGAGATTGGGGCCCCCAAGGGGGACAGAAGTCATTGAAGCGTCTGGGCCAAGAGAACAGAGGGTGTCAAAGCCAGAGACCTGGAATTAATCTGTTTTTCCTGATTTAGATTTCTCACTTGTAACCCTGGAGGAGGGTTAAGTCTCTACCTAAGAGGTCTTTGTGAGCATCACTTGGAAATGATTTCTGATAGCATACATTCCACTCCATATGACATTTCATCTGATTTAATGTCATGGCCACACCACAAGCTAGGTATTTTTAGTAATCCCATTTTGTGTTTGGGGAGAAACTTCAAACTTCATAAACATTTTGAGATATCTCCTTTCAGTCTTTTTTCCCTATAGATTTTTTAAAAATAAAAATAAATTCATATAGTCATGTTTTATAATCCGCTTTTTAAAAAAAGTTGATATTTTAGGCTCGGCGCTTGTGGCTTAACGGGCTAAGGCGCCAGCCACGTACACCTGACCTGGCCGGTTCGAATCCAGCCCGGGCCCGCCAAACAACAATGACGGCTACAACCAAAAAATGGCCGGGCGTTGTGGCGGGCGCCTGTAGTCCCAGCTGCTTGGGAGGCGGAGGCAAGAGACTTGCTTGAGCCCAGGAATCGGAGGTTGCTGTGAGCTGTGATGCCACAGCACTCTATCCAGGGTGACAGCTTGAGGCTCTGTCTCAAAAAAAAAAAAAAAGTTGATATTTTAGAAATCATTTTCCTTTATATATCTACATCACTGTAAGTGGCCTCGCAGAATTTCATTGTAGGGATCTATCATAATTTTTTGAACTTGTCCCCCGTCGTAGTTCCTATGTATGCTAGATCTCCGGTTTTCTGCCATTATAAACAATGCTGCCATGGGATAGTGGATATCCTTGAAGCTAAATTTTTACGTATATCAGTTTTTTTAAAAGATAAATTCCTAGACAGTAGAATTGCTGGCATAAATATGTATTTTTTTGAGACTTGATATAGGGACCAAACTGCCTGCTTTTTTTTTTTTTCATTTAAAACCATTGAGCTAAAATATACAAACATACCACAATATTTACCATCTTAATTTTTAAGTGTGCATTTTAGTACTCTTCGGACGTAATTATGCAACCAATCTTGAGAACTCGTTAACATTCACATCATTGTGCAACCTGTCTCCAGAACAGTTTTTATCTTTCAGAACTGAAACTCTATGCCACTTCAACAGGAACACTCCTTTCTGTAAATTTCTGTAAATTTGACAACTCTAAGTATTTCCTATAAGGAAAATCAGAGAGTGTTTGCCTTTTTGTATCTGGCTTATCTCACTTAGCATAGTGTCCTCGGGGTTTATCCCCACGGTAGAGTGTGTCATGGTTTCTCCTTTTTTAGGGCTGAGCAGTACTGCACTGTGCGCATGTACACACCACATTTTGTTTAGTCATTCATGGGGGATGGACAATTGGATTGTTTCCACCTTGGGGCTGTTGTGATAACGTTGCTGTGAATAGGGGTGTACAGGTATCTCTTTGAGACCCTGCTTTCATTTCTTTTTGGTTACATACCCAGCAGGGAATTGCTGGGTCATCTGGTAATTCTATTTTTTAGCGTTTTTTGAGGAGATGCCATATTGTTTTCCACAGAGGCTGCACCATTTTACATTCCCATCATTGACTACTTTGAGGAAGCTGTGAGGGTTCTTCCCTTCCTGGCCTTGAAGCTCCCTCCCCGAGGGCTGAATGAATTGCATTTTTGCCCTGTTCCCCTCCATAGAGTACATAGCTGTGGGCTTATCCCTCAATGGGTTCTGCGTGCCCCGTGCCCTTTGCATATGGCGGGGGAGGTCCGCCCATGTGGAGAGAGCGCTTCAGTTGCAGAGGAAGCTTTCTGTTCGCCACCTCTGCAGCCAGGGTCCAAGGCTCCAAGGGTGGGGATTCTTGGAAAGGTGGTTACCTGGGACGTGATGAATCATCTCAGACTAAAGGAGCCTGGTGTCAGGATCAGCTTGGCTTCCAATCCAGAGTTCAGGGTTAATGAAAAAGCAATCCTTCCTCTTGAAAGGGGCACTTCCTAGAGCCGGGTGTTGGCACAGAAGGGCCCCTCTTCTGGTAGGAATCAGGAGGCAGTGCCCAGCACTTCCTGGCAGGCCTGCCTTCCTGTGTTACGGTCCCTGGGTCCCTTGAAGGCTGGACTTGGGAGCAGCCTATCTCCATCCTGGATCTGGTGTTTTGGTTTGGCTGCTGGCACAGAAGTGCTCACAGGGCAGAGGGTGAAGAACCCAAAGGTCACAGCCCCTGGTAGGTTTCCAATCAGATGTTTGTGGGCAGGAACATGGACCTTCATATAGACCAGAGAACAAATAGAAGGTAAATATGCCCCTTTTTATGGGCAGAACCAGGTGACTGGACTGTGACTTTGCTTAGGAAAAGTCATTACCAGCTACAAGAACTTTTTTGGTTTTGTGTATACTGGAAATTATTGTATAGAGGACCACCTCTACTCTGATCTTTTCATTTCTCTGAATCATAAAACCTCTTCCTTCAAAAAGGAATTATCTCCCTTACTCTTAGATAAACTTTCATACAGTGAGATGCACAAATCTTAACTGTGTAATGCAATGAGTTAGATTAGTATAAATACCCATGTAGCCAGCACCATACAGATATAGAACATTTCCATCCCCACAGAAAGTTTCCTTGGATCTTTTTCCAATTGATCACCACCTCCACCCCAGGTAACATTTGTTGTCTCCTATCAATGTAGATTAATCTGCTTTTCTTTTATTTATTTATTTATTTTTTTTGAGACAGAGCCTCAAGCTGTCACCCTGGATAGAGTGCTGTGGCATCACAGCTCACAGCAACCTCCAATTCCTGGGCTCAAGCGAGTCTCTTGCCTCTGCCTCCCAAGTAGCTGGGACTACAGGCGCCCGCCACGACACCCGGCCATTTTTTGGTTGCAGCCGTCATTGTTGTTTGGCGGGCCCAGGCTGGATTCAAACCCGCCAGCTCAGGTGTACGTGGCTGGCGCTTTAGCCCGTTGAGCCACAGGCGCTGAGCCCAAACACTTCTTTTTAATAAACTTTTTACCTTAGAAAATATTAAAATGTAAAGTCATCAACCATGTAAATGAAAAAACTTTCATGTGAAATCTCAGGTGATTTTAAATTTTTGATGTTATCAAAATATTTTTCATTTACAGATTTTGCATTATATGTTTATAGTTCTTTCAAATGGCTTAAAACAGAATTAAATTCATTATGACTAAGGTAGATTCAGAAATGGAAATATCACATAACTTGCTAAACTGCTGAAAGACTAAACCTAAAGACTAAACCAAACCAACTTTAGCAAAAATAAAATATATTGGAGAAAGAGACAGTGAAACTCAGGAGACCCTTTGCTATTAGAGAACTCTAAAAAGTGCCATCAGCCTGAGGGTACCACTAAAGCAGACTTGAGGCCCCTAAAGCTCCCCACCTAGCAAATATTTTTAAGGCAATCAAGGTCAGATTCAGAGTCTTACCAGAGAAGCGCTCCTGTATAATACACGGTCTTTCTGTCAAAAGACCGTTAATTATACCACTTATAGGTTGTGTGATCTTGCAAATGAACTTTTAATTTTCTAAATTTGTTTCTTTACCTTTAAAATGTGCTTAAATGATGCCTATACCATCCATCTCAGAGTACTTTCTCTTAAAATACTTCTTTGAAAGAACTACAAATAATAAAAGTGCTGTGAACAAATGCTAGTTAAGTTTGTTCCTCCTCTTAGCTTTCTTTAAGAACAAAAAATATTTACTGAAACTAAGTAAGGTACTATGCTAACTAATCACTAGCAGATGGCTAAACCAAACAAACAAAAACCCACATTTGTAGCTGTTTAGAGCCTTAAAGTGTGATGATAATACAGATAAAAGTTATAATAATGCATTATAAATGCTACATAGAATACTGAATAATTTTCTCTGAACACACAGAGGAAGATGCACTGAGGGATTCAGAGATTTCAAAAGAGGTAATACCTGAACTGTACACTGAAGGAAAAAGAAAATTTGTCAGGCTAAGATAATAGGAAGAATAATTCCACACAAAAGAAAACAGCTTACATAGATTCACCGAGGCACTCAAGAACACACCACCCTCAAGAACTGCAAATAGTTCAACAATGCTATTAACTAAGAGAATGGCAGTGGATAAGAATGGCAGGAGAGAAATCAGAGTCAAGAAAACCAATAAAATTCTATCAATACTGTTCTCTATGAGTCATACCTACACTGAGGGTGACTGGATAACGCAAACTAAAATAGGACATAAAGTCAAAGGAGCAGACTTTTTTCTGGAGAATGGGATACATAGCTTTTATAGCAAGGTTAATTTAAGGTATCTAGATCATTTCAATGAAGATGCCCAGTAAACAAACAGGTTTAGTGATCAGAAGATCAAGGCTTAAAATTTAGATTTGCAAGCTTTCAGCATTAAGGATATGAGTAAGATTTTTCCAACACAAGGAGGTGGAAACACTTTACCCTAAAGAATTAAACTGCCTTTCCCACTTTATATGCTCAAAAATGTAGATACTGCTCCAGGGATGAAAAAAGTACAATATAATCCTGATCTTACAAAGAAGTCAGTAATCTAAATGAGATTTCCATTTCTGAAACTTGTTTAGTCATGTTATTTTTTATTATTTATATGTTACTACTAATAAATTAGCATGGTTTCAATCTTGTCCAGGGCCTCCCAGAAGAGTCTCTGCATTACCTGGAATTGCCTGAACTATATGGATTCATCTGTAATAGGAAGGTCCCCCAGGTCAGTATCACTTTCTTCCAGATCAGAATTAATCAAGCATTTATCATGAATGCCTTCAATATTTTAGGGCATATAAAATACAAAATAATAAAACATGGTGCCTGTCTCTAAAAGACTACAATTCTAGACTGAGTAAAAAGATGAAGACACATGTAATGATAACGAAGGGTTATGTAAGGAATTTTAAAGCTGAATAATTTTATCTAGTTCTTTCCTCTTCCATAAATACCTATAATTTTGGGAATATGTAGTTTTGCTTTTAATAACAATTTCTGAAAAGCCACTAGATGGCGATACTGCCTTCAAAATGGTGTGTGGTTTGGCTCATGATATGTGGTTATAATTTAAAAAACTATTTCATTTTGATCACAGTGATATTTAGAATCATAAAAATATTTTTCAACATAAGTAAAGATATGGGAGATTTTAAATCCTTCATCTTAAAGTTGAGAACAATGGCAATGCCAAGATTAATGCCAAAGTTTCCTGATTGAGGATTATGGGTTTCATGTTAACAGTCACACAAAGAGAGAAAGACAACTCATCTTTTGGAAAAGTATTGAAGCAATGATTTTGTAAAATAAAAACTCAGAAGAGGAAAATATAGTGGTTGAAAATCTCAGAAAAGGTTGTATATAAAGCAAATACTGAAAATGAGTGAGTAATGAGGTTAAAAAAAAAGTTCCACACTTCCATATGCAAAATGAGATGAAATATGAAAACTGATGTTCACAATGAAAAAATGATTGAAGTTTTGCCCCCTAATTTTAATTGGTTAGTTTTCCTTCTTTCTTCTACTACAGCACACTACAGATGAGATCAACACTGCTCACAGACACTCAAGTATTAGCTGTTAATTCTATTCAGTTTCAAGGTCAAAAAGTATATACAAAATCGAATGAGTGAGAGAAATAGGATCAAGCCTACTAAAGTGATAAACTGACATTTCCATTTAGAAACGAAAAAGCTTTAAAGTATTGAACATTTCAGTTATTCTATCTAAGGTAGCTAATTACTTAGAAAACACTTCAAAGTAACTTAACACTTGCACAGATTGGTATATTATGGTCTATGTTACCTTGCTTTCTGTTTACAACAACAAAGTAGAAATATGAATGAAACATCACAGGTATTTATTTCAAGAAATACTGTAAAAATCTGAGACAATGGAATAAATACACTAAAGAGATATTTCTTTTAAAATCAGTATGTTATTAAGATTCACTAGGAAAAAAATGTATTTTAAAAGTAATCCATTATATCAAGTCTACTTCTCCAGTGGATTTTAAAGAAATCAGAATTACTTTTTAAAAAGAGAGGTTTTAAAGGAATATACAAACTTCTTAAGTTTATCAAACAAAATGATGACACCAAGTTTTTCTCTTAAAAATTTAACTGAGCAGAAAAGTTCAGTATACATTACCCTGAAGATACAAATTTATGGCATTTAAATTTTCCTGCTTCTCAAAACTCAGTACTCTTACATCAATCTAGCAGGGCAATAGGAACCATGGCCCAAGTGAACATGCCACACCCCTGACCCTCCCGAGACCCAAAATTGCATTTTAAAATAAAAATGAATGGGAAAGTGAAATTTGATATACAAAAATTTTGCTTTAGTCAGTTTTTCTTGAACATATCCAACAATATACAAATAGCTGCATAACAAAACTCTATTAGATAACAATGATTATTAGCTGTTTTCCATATCCACTGAAACCTAACAAGAACCTAAGAAGGGGATTTACATGCTTGTATTAACTAGCATAATCTAACTAAAATGAAATCACTTAGCAGACAGAATACTTAATCAAAATTTCTCCCAAAGGAATAGCCACAGAAATGTAGTAATTCAAAAAATATACTTCAGGCAGGTGTGGTAGCTCATGCCTATAATCCCAGGACTCTGGGAGGCTAAGGCAGGTAAACCCCTTGAGCTCAGAACTTTGAGCTCAGGCTCAAGAGCAAGAACCCATCTCTAAAAAAAAACAAAAAAAACTAGCAGGGCATTTTGGTGAGCACCTATAGTCTCCACTACTTGGGAGGCTGATGTAGAGGGATTGTTGAAGCCAGGAGTTTGAGGTTGCTGTGAGCTAGGCTGACACCATGGCACTCTAGCCTGGGACAACAGACTCTGTGGAGGGGGGGAAATATACATACATACATACTTTGGACCAACTTTCTTTTTGATTTCTACGAAGAGGCAGTATTGTAAATAATGTAAATCATTAAAAATTAGTTGAGAACCTTGCAACCTTAGCTCTGCCACACATCTTGACCTTTTTAAAATCTTTCAACCTTACACAATAGCCAAGATACACAATCAACCTAATGTCCATTAGTGGATGAAGAAAGAAAATATGACAAATATGCACAATTCCATACTATCAGCCTTAAAAAAACAAAGAAAACCTGCCATTTGTTACAACATGAATAAATCTGGAGGAAATAAGGTTAAGTGAAAAAAGCTAGATATCGAAAGACAAATACCGTAATATTTCACTTATATGTGGAATAAAAAAAAACCGAACTCAAAAAAGTACAGAGTAGAGTTGGTTATCAAAGGCTGGAGGTCAGAGGGCAGTGTTAGTCAAAGAATACAAAAACTGAGTGAGACAGGAGGAATAAGTTCAAGAGATCTACTGTACAATGTGGCAACTATAGTGGCTACTCCTGTGATACTAGCACTCTGGGAGGATGAGGTGGGAAGAACACTACAGACCAGTCTGAGCAAGACCCCATCTGTACTAAAAATAGAGAACTCAGCTGGGCATTATGGTCAATGCCTACAGTCTCCGCTAATCCAGAGACTGAAGCAAGAGGATCATTTGAATCTCGGAGTTGGAGGTTGCTGTAAACTAGGTCAACAACTCTGCACTCTAACCTGGGGCAACAGAATGGGACTCTGGCTCAAAAAACAGACAATGTATTGTATTCTTTAAAATTGTTAAGAGAGTAGAATTTGAAGTGTTCTCATCACAAAAATTATGTCAGCTAACACATATTAATTAGCTCAATTTAGCCATTTCGCAATGTTTACATATACCAAAGCAAGTTGTACATGATAAATACACACATTTTTGTCAATTAAAAACTAATAAAATCATCAACCCTTTCTGGGTCTTAGTTTTCTCAAATACAAAATGAGGGATATAGCTTTTTAGTTCTAGAACAGTTTTAAACTTTTAAAACCCTTTCCAAAATAAAATATTAATTGTAAATGAAACAGGTAAAACAAAAACAGAATAACTGTACTGAAAGTAGATACTGAGAACTGGAGCTCGTCCATCACAATTCTGCCCACAACACACTTTCTAAGGGATTTCTAACAAATCCAAAGCACACTACCTAAAAACTTCTACTCCAAAAAGCACTAAACAATGAAAATAATTTTCAAAATAATGTCATAGGCACAGCAAGATTAAAAAATAGATGTTTCACTCTGAAAAATTTAAACGAGTTTTTGTCTATTTCTTTAAATTCCAATCAACTATGTTTCACTATTTAATTATGGGGGGGACCCTCAGGCGATGGGTACACCAAAAGTCCACAGTACACCACTACACAATATATACATGTAATGAATTCAACCTCTATCCCTACCCAAGCCTATTAAATATAATAATAAAATTAGACTGATACTAAATAAGTGACAGACTTGTCAAAATGAATTTTAAAATTTAAAAAATATCTATATAAACAAATCTGAAAATAAAGACAAGAAAGAAAAATAATCTAAAATTATTAGAGAGTTTTTTTTTTTTTTTTTTTTTTGAGACAGAGTTTCACTCTGTTGCCCTGGGGTTGAGCGCTGTGGCATCATAGCTCACAGCAACCTCAAATTCCTGGGCTCAAGAAATCCTGCTTCAATCTCCCAAGTAGCTGGGACTACAGGCACCCACCACAACACTCAGCTATTTTTAGAGATCGTGTCTCACTCTTACTCAGGCTTGGTCTCGACCTTCTAAGCTCAAGCAGTCCACCCGCCTTGGTCTCCCAGAGTGCTAGGATTATAGGCATGAGTCACCATGCTCAGCAACTAGAGAGTTCTTAAATCCAATTAATGTCATAGTTTTTTTTTTTTTTTTACATAAAATCCACTATGGCACACAAATACATATTTTTTAAATTCTACCATATTTTGCCATGTATATTGCGTACTTTTTTGCTCAAAATTTTAAGGGAAAAATAAAGGTGCACATTATGCATGAGTGGTACAGCTCGGGAACAGGGGAGCCCTATGGGTCTCCCAAGACCGCTGTGCCCTCCTGCCTGGACCTGCCAGGTGCACAGGGTTCCAGTCCAGAAGGATCTGAGATATGGGGATGAGAGGAGGACAGAGTGGCCTCCGCTGAGCACCACAACTAGTGGAGGGGGATAGGGCCATGGCTGCACAGATATGACAGGAGCTTCATGCACACCTCAGAGACTCACCTGGCTGCCTAGACAAAGTGCCCTCAGAAGTTCCTGCCCCACCAGCCACATGCATGGCCATCTCAACTGTAGGTCCTCACTTTGCAGGGAGGGAGGGGCTTGGGGACAAAGGACAGTGGCAGCTTTCACAGAGCAAGTGGCTACAGGGGGGCCATGTAATCTCATTTTTACCAGGAGAACATTAGCCCTCCCCAGATGTGTCTCTCTGCCACTTTCAGGGGTGTCATCCTGAAAGTTTAGGCCAAATAACTGTGGGTGCACATTATACAGGGGAGCATATTACACATGGCAAAGTGCTGGTATATTAGTTCTAAGACAAGGCCTATTTTACAAACTGGCAAAAAGAGAGCCAAATTGTTACTCTAACTTTAACCAAAGAACTTCCATCTCTTCCCATCTTATACGCTGAACTTCTTCACAATAGTTTGTTTAAATAAAGCACACTAGATAATTAAAAAAAAATTATATAACAAAAAAAACCCCTGACGTTTAACATAAATTAAAAATGGACCAGGCACGGTGGCTCGTGCCTGTAATCCTAGCACTCTGGGAGGCCAAGGTGGATTAATCACCTGAGCTCATGGGTTCGAGACCAGCCTGAGCCAGAGTGAGACCTTGTCTCTAAAAATAGCCCGGCGTTGTGGCCAGAGCCTGTAGTCCCAGCTACCTGGGAGGCTAAGGCAAGAAAATCGCTTAAGCCCAAGAGTTTGAGGTTGAGGTTGCTGTGAGCTATGATGCCACCGTACTCTACTGAGGGTGACAAAGTAAGACTCTGACTCAAAAATAAGAAAAACATTAATTACTTAAAAACAAGTAATTTACAAAGCATATACTAAGATTTTTCACTCACATAAAAATTAAAAACATCTTCATGTCTGAATCTTCATTAGAAATTTAAGCATCAATTTAAAAAATTCTTAAGTTCATTTCACACATTTAAAGCTCCATGTTTTTAAAAGAATCATTGATTTATAACTGTTTAAAAATCAATTATTTTTCAATTTAGATAAATACACAAAATTTTGTAATTAAAACAGTTGACCCAATATAATATAAAAATTTCACTGTTTCATATATTTAACCACGAAAAGTAAATTGTCCTTTTAAAAAAATGTATCATAAGTTGTTGATAGTACAGCTTCTAAAACTGGACTCTCACGTCCATAGCATTCACTTAAAAGCACTCTTACCTTTCTTCTGAGCTATACAATCGAGCAAGTCCAAAATCTGCAAGTTTTATCTGCCCTCTGGTAGAAATAAGACAAAATGAACAAAAGGCATTAAGCTACTTAGAATTGATAATACACATTTCTATTTTGCCCCAGAACTAATAAAAAATACACTTACATAGGCTTTTTTTTTTTTTTGAGACAGAGCCTCAAGCTGTCACCCTGGATAGGGTGCCGTGGCATCACAGCTCACAGCAACCTCCAATTCCTGGGCTCAAGCGAGTCTCCTGCCTCCGCCTCCCAAGTAGCTGGGACCACGGGCGCCTGCCACAACACTCGGCCATTTTTTGGTTGCAGCCATCATTGTTTGGCGGGCCCGGGCTGGATTCGAACCCGTGAACTCAGGTGTACGTGGCTGGCGCCTTAGCCCGCTGAGCCACAGGCGCCAAGCCCACTTACATAGACTTTTAACTTAAGCTCACATTGCAGTACCATCAAGGTCATACAGGGAAAGGCAAGTAGTAGAAAAATTCACAAAATAGGGCGAACAATTAGTACTTTACTTAGAGTAGTTTTAGTTACTATTATTATTATAAATAGTACTTTTGTTATTATAAGTATTCTTATTATAGCTCCAGTAGAAAAGGATTTCAGTTCCTATTTAGAACAGTGCATTTCACTGAAAAGAAAATGATATAATTTCTATTACTTAGTATCAACACAAATTTCTTATTCAACAGTGCTCAAAAACTTAGTCACATTACTCTAATTTACATTCAGTTTTCCAGTTCTTAGAGGGGCTTGGTACACAGAATACTTTGTACTAATTACACATCATTTAAACTAACAAACAGTACCGGTTACCAGGGTTAAGGTTATGTTGTTACTGAAATATGTTAAGTTTTAAATATATGTATGTATGTGTATATATGCACAGTTCAAAAAAAGTTCTATCTACACTGTCAGCGTCCTTTTAAAAAATTCTATAATCTATTCTTATCCTAAAGCTGAAATCATATTACTAAGTAACAGAATATCCATTCACATTACCTGGAGAAATATCAAACAAAAAGTCAACTATTATTTTATACACATTATGAACTATTATTGAAAGTTTATTTAACTGAAGTTAACACAACTTGAGAAGTAGCCCAAGATGTAATATTGGTGATTAAGTTTAAACAGTTGCATGAAGTAAACTGAATTTTAAATCCTTTTAAAACAAAATCAAGGTACACATTAATAACACTCTTTTTATATATCAAAAGCTCATATCCATACCTATTATTTAGAAGGATATTTGAACATTTAATATCCCTATGCAAAAAGTTCTTCTTATGACAATAATCCAGTCCTTCCATGAGCTGTCTCATAAATGACTTTATGTGATTTTCATTAAAATGAACCAAGCCTGATTCCAGCAGTCCCATCAGATCATGGTCCATGTATTCAAACACCAGATAAAATGCACCTAAGAATAAAAATAATGAAAACATTAAAGACTTATTCCTATAATTATTCTGTAAGTTCAAAATTTTTAAGAATAAAATGGTGTGGGGAAGAGAATCCCTAAAAAGAAGTGCTACTTTTGTTACTTTAACAACATTCATACTGCTCCCTGAATATAATATCAATAATTCTAACCCAGTTTCCCTCCCCTAAAGAAAACTGTTAGAATTTAAAAAAAAGAAAAACAAATAAGGGCCGGGCATGGTGGCTCACACCTATAATCCCAGGGCCCAGGCGGGTGGATTGCCTGAGCTCACAGTTTGAGATAGGCCTGAGCAAGAGCCAGACCCTGTCTCTAAAAATAGCCAAGTGTTGTGGCAAGTGCCTGTAATCTCAGCTACTGGGAAGGCTGAGGCAAGAGAATCTCTTGAGCCGAAGAGTTTAAGGTTGATGTGAGCTATGAGGCCACTGCACTCTAATGAGGGTGATGGAGTGAGACTCTGTCTCAAAAAAAAAAAAAAAGAAAGAAAAGAAAATAGCCCTGTGATTTCCACATTGCATAGTTTTTAGGTATGATTAATGTTAAAATAAATTCTTAACTTATTTAAATCTTGAACAAAGTCTCTTGGAAGAAGCTAAATAAAACCAGTATAGCTCATTTTTAAAAAACTGTTTAAGTTGTTAAAATAATTGCTTTAAAAAGGGGAGGAATAAAAAGGGTTAGCCCAGATGGACTTTAGGGGATTTCTATTAAACAAACATATAATTTGTTTTTATAGCTCTAAGTATTTGAAATCAGAGCATTTAGAAAAATATATAATTTGAGATTACAACTTTATGCTGTATCAGGTAGAGTTTCACTTACCAATTGGAGAATAGAAAAGCTAATAAAATTCATTACATCTATCTATGAAATACTAACATCATGACAAAAAAAGGTGTATGAACACAGTTCAGAAACAGTTACTAAGTTAAAACCACGAAGTACTCTTAGTAAACTTGCAATAGAAGGAATCTTTAAAGGTTTATTGCGGTGCCTCCATAAACAACCAATGTCTATTTAATAGGAAAATGCTGAGTATTATCCACAAGACAAAAAAATTCATTAGTTCTAACTCTATTTTGAAATTTAGTAAGTAAAATTTAAGCAAAGTATAAATATTGGAACAAACAAAAATACCATTATTGGTAGATGAGATGACTGTTTTTCAGAAAAATACTGAAGAATAAAAAGAAGCTGAAGCTGAGGCGCAGTGGTCTGTGCCTGCAGTCCCAGTTAGAGGGCAGAGGCATGAAGATCACCAAGATCAAAGGGCCGAGTCAGGAGTTTGAGGTTGAAATAAGCTATGATCACACCATTATACTCCAACCCCAGGCAACTAAGTGAGATGCCATCTCAGAAAAAAAAAAAGAGTAGTTGGATTAGGAAAAAAAAAAAATCAATATATAAAAAGCAACGGACTTCATATATGCATCAATTCACTAAAATTCTGTATTTTAAAGCAAATTCAATAGAAAGACCAGTTTGTTTTTTCTTTTGCTGGGTGAAAAAGGATTGACAAAATAATTCTAGACTTCACCCTGAATAAAACAAACCAAACGACCAGCCAAAACATTTGTGAAAATAAATACTTGCCGTACTAGATATTATCTAAACATGATCTGTCTATAAAATCTATAGACAGGACTGACTATAAGGATTGACAAACAGTGGAAAATAATGGACACTAAAAAACAAATCTCAAACATATATCTAATAATTATAAGAGCAGCCATTTTATGTCAGTGAAGAAAGAATAGACAAAATGGCATTTAGACATATACATAACCTCACAGGGAAGCAAGCAGTTATATCAAAGACAAAACTAATAAAAAGCAGACAGATTTCAATTCACTAAATAGAAGCACTGCATAAGAAAACAAAATAGAGGTAACAGCAACAATTCATTACAAATGAAGCTTAAATTGTACCACAGCTTAAAAAATAACAATAAAAAAATGACCAGCTAGGGAAATGTATTTGTAACATTAAATTAATATCCATAATATTAAATCTGGCTCGGCACCTGTTGCTCAGTGGTTAGGGCACCGGCCACATACACGGAGGCAGGCGGGTTCGAACCCAGGCCAGCCTGCTAAACAACAATAACAACTGCAACAAAAAAATAGCTGGACGTTGTGGCGGGCGCCTATAGTCCCAGCTACTAGGAAGACAGAAGCAAGAAAATCGCTTGGGCCCAAGAGTTTGAGGCTGCTGTGAGCTGTGACGCCATGGCACCCTACCGAGGGCGTCACATTGAGACTCTATCTCAAAAATAAATAAATTAATAAATAATAAATTAATTAATTAAAACATAATATTTAATCAGCACAAAAAAGACCAATTCCAACAAGAGAAATAAAATAACTAAAATAAACTGGCAATATGCAAAAGAATGCCTATGTCCAAAAAACACATTAAAAATATGTAGTCTCACTATCGAAATACTACATACAAATCAAAGCAATAATGTACCACTTCTTTATAGCTAAGAGGTAAAGATTTCAAACAGAAGATTAACAAAGGTGTAAGGTAAATAGATACTGTTTTATATATAGTACCAATAGTAATTTGGTATAAATATTCAGAAAATGTAATATGGCAATATGTATCAAAACTTTCAAAATTGTATACAAGTCTTTCACATAGTAATCATTTTAAGCATAAGGAAATAAAACTTGTAAAGATTCAGCTATAAGCATGTTAACCAAAGCAATGTAATAATAAAACAAAAATAAATATGAACATTAAACCTTCCCCAAAAAAGGCTATTATGGTACATCTTCTATCATGCAACTTTGAAAAATGTTGTAGAGGTACAGTTATTAATGTGGAAATGTACTGATCATACTGAGTAAAAGCAGATTATCAAATACATATTATCTCACTATCTTTGCTATTATTTTTTATCATGTGGGTGGTGTTATATAACACACTAAGAGAAAGCATTTAGAATTGCACAATCCAATACAGTAGCTACTAGCAATGTGTGCCTAGTCCAAAAATAGTCTGAGTACAAAACACACTGGATTTCAAAGATTTAGTATCAAATATAAGAATATAAAATACCTCCTTAATAACGTAACACATATTAAAATAATCTATTAGCTATATTAGGTTAAATCAAATATATTATTAAAATTAATGTCAGCTGTTTCTTTTTCAAATGAGGCTACCGGATTTTATTTATTTTTCTTCTTTAGAAACAGGGACTCTCTCTGTTGCTCAGGCTAGCATGCGGTAATGCAACCATAGCTCACTGCAATCTCAAACTCCTGGCCTCAAGCAATCCTGGCTCAGCCTCCTGAGCAGCTAAGGCCTACAGGTGCATGCAACCACACTTGACTAATTTTTAAATTAGCAGAAATGAAGAAATTTGTAGAAATGAAGTCTTGCTATGTTGCCTGGGATGGTCTCGAACTCCTAGCCTCCAGTGATCATCCCATCTCCGTCTCTCAAAGTGCTAGGATTATAGGCATGAGCCACAATGACCAGCCAATTATTTTAAATTAAAACACAATGGCTCGCATTCTATTTTACTAAATAGCACTGGATATTTTGGCCTTTTGCCTTCTCGAAACAATGGGGGTCTATGGCAAACGTATCTTGCTTTGTAAACTTTCTTACTCTGTAATTTCTTTCTTCCTTCATAAACTCTGTTTTCATACTTAAAAAAAAATACCACTGGCTTAGAAGTTTAAGAATTGAAATAGGGCAGTGCCCATAGCTCAGTGGGTAGGGCACCAGCCACATACACTGAGGCTGGTGGGTTCAAACTCAGCCTGGGCCAGCTAAAACAACAATGACAACTGCAACAACAACAACAACAAGAAAGAAGAGAAAAGGGGGAGGGGAGGGGAGGGGAGGGGAGGGGAGAGGAGAGGAGATGAGAGAATAGAAAAGAAAAAATGAATAGTAAAAGGAAATCTAAAACCATCACCAAACAAATAATAAATATTATTATCAG
>CAUYRH010019590.1:0-28981 GCA_963574655.1 Perodicticus potto
TAGAGCTGGTTGCATCTTGGTAAAAGATTTGATTTCTTCATTAATTTTAAAGCTTAGCTTAGCAGGATATAGAATTCTGGGCCTAAAATTGTTTTGCTTTATTAACTTAAAGGTATATAACTCTTCTCTTCTGTGTTGAAAAGTTTCATTTAAGAAGTCTGTAGTCAGGGCCGCGCCTGTGGCTCATTGAGTAGGGCGCCGGCCCCATATACCGAAGGTGGCGGATTCAAACCCAGCCTTGGCTGAATTGCAAAACAGAAAAATAGCCGGGTGTTGTGGCAGGTGCCTGTAGTCCCAGCTACTCGGGAGGCTGAGGCAAGAGAATCACCTAAGCCCAGGAGTTGGAGGTTACTCTGAGCTGTGACGCCATGGCACTCTACTGAGGGCGATAAAGTGAGACTCTGTCTCTACAAAAAAAAAAAAAAAAGTCTGTAGTCACCCTAATAGATTTGCCTCTGTAAGTCAATTGGTGTTTAATCCTAGCTGCTTGCAGAATTAACTCTTTCATCTTGACTTTGGATAGATTCTTGACAATATGTTTTAGAGAATCTCTGTTTGAGTTGGGATGACCTCCACCTGAATGCAAGTACTTACCATATTTTCACTGCTTTCACCCTCATCTTGGGGTCCTGAAGGGTCCTGCTGTCTCTCTGTGCCCTCTAAAGGGTGTTTATTTTTCAAGCCCACAAGCCAGAGGTGCCTGGAGTCTTTTCTCTCCAATATTATCACTCATTCCTGTAAAGACACTGTCTCTAGTCCTCCATCTTGCTCGGCCCTTCAAAAACACTGTTCTTTCTTGATGGGTGGGAGTTTAGCTGGGTCATAGGAGGGAGATACTTTAAGTCAGAATTAGAACCTGTGCACAGGCCACAAAACAAGAAAATTTGTCCCTCAAAATTGAGTGTGATTTAGAGAAAATGTAATTTTCCAGGAGATAATTATTTATGTGTATAAAACTTGTAGTAAGATGGTAATAAGAATAACCAATTCTTAAAGAAATAGGTGACAATGGATGGGAGAGTATAATATTATTGTGGAAAGTGGAGAAAAATAGTAGGAAAAACAGGATATCGTGACTGCATGCCAGTCACCATGAGTTCAATCCCCTTTCCTCTGCACAACCAAAATTATAAAAGAAACCATAATAATTCTAAATTTTATCAATGTATTGTTAAAATTTTAAATGAGTTACCACATACTTTGCAAAAATTTTGTTTGACAGATACACTTAAAGGCTAACTTCAAATTAAAGCATTAGGATTGTTTTTTCAATACCGTGTATAATTATTAAAGTGAGCAGATTTCAGAATAATGCCATAAGGAATTTGGGGCTCTGAAATGATTTATTATGCACAATTTTGACAGATCATTATAATTGAGTTAAAATTCTTTATTGAGAACATATATAATTGAATTTTAAGAGTTCATGTTTCCTTAATAAAATGTATCTGGACATTCTCTTTCATTATTGCATGTGATTCTATTAACCTCAGATTTGATCCTTTGGACGATGAATAAAATTATAATTGACATTCTCTATCTGTATTCAGATGGGCTGTGACCCAGATCTTCAAATATTACTTACAAAAGGGGAATTTAAAATGGTTAGTTGAGTGAAAATAAAACTCAAAATTTTTGTATTTCATCCTTTGAATGACAATTTCAACTCTTTGTAGGAAAGGATATAAATCCTATTGATTTATTGAAAACAAACCCAGTTGACCATTAAAATTGAATAAAATTTGTCTCTTGAGAGCAGCATTATTTGATATGTAAACCTTTGGTTAATTTTTTCATTAATTCAAGCAATGAATAGAAATCATGTAGAATGCTGAGTATCCTTAAAAAATTCTATGACTGTTAACTATTTCTGATATTTTATTTAAAATTTTTCTACTCTTTTACTTAGGAAAGCATTCACATTATATGTAAAATTTTTTTTTATTCCTTGGCAAAAGTCTTTGGACATACTTTAGTTAAATGACTTATGGAAATATATTACTGTTCTTCACTTAATGAAGATATAGATATGACAGAGAAAAGACAGATAAATGGATAGGTGATAAATACATAGGGAGATATGTAGATATAAATGATGACAGATAAATAGATAATAGGTAGGTAGGCAGATGAATGATATCATGTATTAGATACTGTGTTAAAGTTATTCAAAGATAGAAACATGTTTTCTGAAAGCATAGAGGATAAAAGTGAATAAGAAAGACAAATGTAAAGGAATATAAATTTTTTGGTAATAGAGTCAAGAAGAATAATACTCTAATTGGTCCAATAATACAATAAAAAAAATAGAGCATGTAGGTGAAGAAGTAATATGAATGGTAATTACGAGAACATACTCAGAAAACAGATTTGCAAAGTTAAAACCTTGGTTCTGCTTAACTTTTAGTTATAAGACTTTGAGCAAATTCCTTAATATTTCTACACATCTTTTTCACATATGAAAAATAGAGATTATAAATATGTCTACTCATAGTTATTTTTTCCTAGAGAATTAAGTGAGTATTCACATGTAAAGTGTCCCAAAGCATTATTGGATCACAGAATACATGTATAGTCACAGTCATCCTTGGGAATATTAGGAAATTTGTTCCAGGACCTGTGTGTGTACCTATCCATGTATGCTCAAGGACTGAAGTTACCCATGAAGAACTGCATATATGAAAACCTCTGCATAGGTGGATTCCATATCCTTAGAGTATTACATTTTCAACCCATCATTTGGTTGGAAAAACCACCTGTTGAGTCGACCCACACAGTACATACCCATGTTGGTCAAGTGTATATATGGGATCCTACAACTAAGTTTGTGAACTCATCCTAGAAAAGTAGCAGTATACCTCAGTGCTGAATATCACCGGACTTTAGAAGTGCGCCCCCTTGGGGGTTCTGCATGGACTCCACCCTACACCTTGTCCACCCTTCACTGCAATCAACTCCAGAGCTCTTTTTCTGGAATGACCCTCAGAGATGTTGCTAATTACCCTTGATGTCATGCAGAAATGCCATCAAAATGTTTTCTGGTTGTGTTTTCTGGCTCAGGGACAGACTACTGTTTCCTACATAGAGCAATAACTGCATTGGTTTTCCCTGCTTCACTCTTTCCTTGAGTTGGGGGTGATGTGATAAGACTCCTATGTTGCCCTACACACATCACAGATGAGGGATTCAGAAAGTGTGAATCTGGGAGCTTTTATGATGATAATATGTAAGGTATAGCTGTGCCATCTCACCTCTAAGAATGGGAGGCAAATATTGTCTCAGGAATAAACAAATTCCTCAGGAATAAAAGGGGAAGAATCCTGGCTTCTCACCCTTTAAAATGTGAATAAATGAATAAATGTGTGGGGCATGGGTGATGGACTTGAGGCAAGCATCTCAGAGTTTGCAGCCCCTAGAATGTCCTCAGGGCCCCAAATCACCACTTCCTGGAAGTGCAAAGCCACACCTTTGTGGAGGTAAATCTCTTACTGTCTCTTCAGTAGCTTCTAAGCCTTCTCCTTTAACAAGGTCCCAATAAAATTTGTTCACAATGCCATAATTATGCAGAAAACTTTTTAAAAAAGTTTAAAAACTACTGCTGACAGGTAGTGTTATTCTTGGGTTTTGCCTTCATCACAGAGGGCATGTATCAGCCAAGTAAGATAGGATAAGATAGAACAGGATGGAATAGATCAGAACAAAATAGGATTGGAGGAGAATCAAATGATATCGAATTGAATGGAATTAGATGACATGAATCATACTGATCTCAACAAGTTTTTAAAAATTACTTAAAAAGAAATTCTGATTATCCTCTGTCTACAAGATGATCAGGATCTAATTGGCAGAAGTTCCAGTATTTGTTTAAAAAATTTTTAAATGCAACTTCAAATTTGACAAATATATAATGACAGCTCTAGAATATTCCATATCAACCAAGATTCCTTGGTTTGCATTGCCAGATATGGATCATTTTGTGCTGTTCCTAGTCAAATTTTCCATTCTCTTTCATGCCATGTATGTGGCTCATTTAATGAATACGAGACTTTAAAACTGCATTTCAGTCCTAAGGACTGTAAGCATACTGTACAATGTACAACTGCTTTGAACTTATTTGAGGAGAATCAAATAGCACTGAACAGAGGGAATTTTAGGAGCATCTGCCAACATGGATATTCAGATCTTCTGCCATGCATTTTAAAGAGGTTAGTCTATGAATTTTGAGATGAAAGACTTTGCTCAGGGTTTTAGAAATATAAATAGAAAAAAAGAAAAAAAAAGGAGAGAGAGAGAAAAGAAAAGGGAAAAACTTTGAGTTAATCCAATTTCCAGTAGAGATGAAAAAGGTATCCTGGAGTTGAGAGACCAGTTTCTATCAACTGTGCCCTGGCCATCATTCTTTAACTTGTTTTAGTAAAAGAACACATGTTTTCCCTCAGAGAAAACAATCTTGGTGGCAGCTAGACATTTCACATGTTGTTTGTATACTTCTGACTTCAAAGTCAGCAAGAGGGAAAACAAAACTATCTTCTAAATATTGCGTGATATTCTGAACACTCTGATTTCTTCTCTTTTTAGAGCTAAAGTCAAATATTTCCTCCATAGGAACAATGTGACAGCATTTGTCAAAGCTCACTGGGAGTAACAGAAAGGTAAACTGACAATGGAAACACACTGATCCTGAGCAGCCCCCCCACCCATGCTGGGCAGAGCTACTTAGCGTTGGGAGGTGAAAAGTCAATGTACAGTTTTCCTGAATCACTGTGGTCCTTTCCTGGGCTGAACTTCAGAACGTTCCTTCTAATTGTGCTAGGAGAAAAAGCTGTGAAAACTTTCCTAGTTCTCGTCTTGAGAGAACCAGTTTGGAAGCCATGGTGTTAGGACATACTGAGGTAGCCTAAAAAGTGTATATGCATTTTAGGAGCTGTTATGCTTGTTATTCCTTAGGGTTAAGGCTAAGGTTAGTAGTCCATCTCAAAGTTGAATTGTGTAGTATAGTGTTTGCTCAAAAGTAGGGTTAGTCAAATGAATGCTAGCGTCACCATGCAATAGGCAAGACAGCCAAAGAAAATGGCAGAAGCATAGTTGTCCTTCGAGGAGCACAAAACCATTTTGAAGTGGTATTTGAAATTCAAGAATGTTGTGAAGCATGACAATGGAGTAAGTGCAACAGAGCCTCTCATCTGCCGAACAACTGCATGCATTCGCCATAGGTATGAGACACATGGTGCTGTGTGTGACGTGCACAGGGAAGAGCCATCCAGGAGGCCTTGCCAGATGGCTCAAGCAGTAGTTCACTGTAATTTTAATACAAGTTTTTCCTTTTTCAAAATATGTATACATATTTTGGCACCTTCTGTATATTGGTTTTCATCCATAGTTCCTGACCCATAACTCCATACAGTCCTTGTTGCAATGTTGGGAGCTTTCGACCTTGGGAGAGAACCTCTCTCTCTGACCTGCTGCCTCCTGCAACCCACCCAAGGCAGGAGTCTGACTCTGGATCAAAAGACTCTCATTCTAGAGAAGTCTCGTCCTACAACCTGGAGGGAGGAAGCTGCCAAGAGAGGCCAGGAAGAATCTGGACAGCTTTTAGAACATGCAATTTTGGCCTACTCACATTTCTGCATGGTTGTCAATCATGCCTGTGTAATGAAGCCTTCATAAAAACCCAAGAGGTGATTTCCAGAGTGTGGTGCGCCCAGGGAGGGCATGGAAGCTCCATGCCCTTAAACCACACCTAACCCTACACATCTCCTCATCTGTATACATTGTAATATCTTTTATAATAAACTGGAAATGTGTTTCCCTGAGTTCTATGAGCCACTCCAGCAAATTAATTGAATCCAAAGAGGGAGGGGGTTGTGGGAACCCAACTTAAACCTGTTAATCAAAAGACCCAGAAGACTATACCTGTGATGGGCTTCAAAGTGGGGGGAAGTTTCCTCCAACTGTGGGATCTGCCACTTCCTCTAGGCAGACAGTGCCTCTTGAATTAGAGGACACCCAGATGGTGACTGCTGCCTGGGGTATGTGGGAAAACCCACATGCGGTCACAGAGTCCTCTTCTGTGTTTTTGGACTTGGAGAAAGCTATGGTTTGAGCAGTGGCTTTCAAAAACAGAAGCCCTCATGGAAAACTAATATTTTTACCAAACAAGATGGGAAAGCAATGCATTTTTTGAACCCATGGCCACAGAAATGTGTATGTGCTGTAGATTTTGCCAAAACAGATAAATAATTATTTAAATAGCACAACAAATAATGAAAAATTAGATCTATCACAGACCATATAGCATGTGGCAAGGAGAAACAAGAGTTATAAGAAACACCTGTAATCTAACACCTTGGTGATAAGGGCATGGGGAAGGGTTTCCGCTCTCCTAACATGAGAGCTTGCAAGAGGAGAATATCAGGCATCGGCAGTCTCTACACTGTAGTGCAAGTAGCCGTGAGATTATATCTACACGAAGCTGCAGGAAAAGGCAGTCGGGAGCGAGCCTGCTCATTCTTTCATGGACTGGTTCATCCTGACTCTGGCTTCTTCTGCCCGCAGAACGCCTGCATGGCGCCTCTCTACCAAGGCTGCTAAGATTTATTCTCTTAGTAAGACTGCTTCTCTTCCTCAAAGACTTTCTCTCTCTCTCTCTCGCTCTCTCTCTCTCTCTCTCTCTCTGCTGAACAGCCCTCAGGCACCTAAGGGTAATTGTTCCGGAGCAAGATAACAGCACAGTGGTTGGTCTGCTTCTGGAAGTCTTGACCAGTTCTGGGCCCTGACATGAATTAAAAAAAAAAAAAAAAAAAAAAAAAACAACTGTCAAATTTCATCTTTTAGAGCTTAAGACATTTTAACAATTGGATGTATATTCTTATCATTTTTTTTAGTTGATACATGAATTTCCATGTATTATAAAATGACATGGAATTTTTCCATGCCTAACAAGTCAGTTATTCAAGTGGGAAGATGGAACTTTTAAAAATTCTTTGTTTTCAGCCCCATAAAGAAAGCCTCATCTGTGTATTATGGGTGATAAATTACAAATAAAAATGTGCAACATCAAAAAAAAAAGAACTAACAAAAACAGTACAAAAAAACCTAACCTCTCAAATCCTAGAGAAGGTTAATTAAATGACTTTTATGTGATGCCAAACAAACTCCAATACTAACATTTAAGTGCTAACATTTAATGCTGCTTAATGGGGAACTTGATTCCCTTATTTTAATTCAAGGATTTTAGAGATCTGTGATATAAGAGGTTATCACTTTTAAACAACCTCATTGTTCTGCAAATGCCCAGCCCCCAAATGGTTGGATACCTTGCGAAGCTCATGCCTTGTTCTGTGTCCACATGACAACTACTTGGTGGGTACGTACACCTCACAGCCTGTTGACGTATCTGTAATGCCTGCTTTGAATAGGAGGAAGGAGGGTTGAGCTGATGATTATTCCTCCATGAAATCAGGCTGTGCTTGGTCACCACACTTGCCTGGTGCTCAACAGATGTATGGATGTTTGCGGAGCTGTGCAACGTGGAAAATGCTCTCGTACTGACAGAAAGTCACTTTGACAGTCACTCTCTCCAGCTTTCTTACTAGTCTGAGTTGCACGCCTTTCACCTCCTGTGCAATAACTGGCATTAATTGACACGTTCTGGAACTGACAGTCCATCTCTTTTGTCCATCTCAGTTTCCAGGAGCAAATTTAGCAAATCAGTTTTCAAAGAACAGCCCTTCTCAGGAGGGGTCTCCTCTCCCTTTGCCCCAGAGCAAGGAGCTCCTCTGTTCTCAAGAATCATAAATTCTCTTGTCAGGAATCATAAACCCCTTTAGTTCTCTGCCCCAGGAAATAGCGGCCTCTGGTTTTGTTTTGTTGTCAATTTGTTTTAGGTTTAAGCAAGGAAAACGAGACTCCCTCATAGCCATGTTTCTACCTGCCTAGGACACGATGATCCCTAATGAGAAAGGAGAAATGCAAACCGTGGTTCCCATCGTTGGCGTCCTGACCTCTGAACGTCCTTAGGCGGCGTCAATCCCAAACTGCCTTACAGGAGGGAAAAATCAATCCTGAAATGACCACAGAGGGCACTTTGGTTAAATTCTCTCAAACGTGCCAAGGTGAGAATCAGCTGTGGGGGCTCTGGACGGCTGCCTGGTGTTCAGTTCACACTCACAGACACACCCATGATCATGCTCACATCGACACTCTCACACTCATTCACAACCACACTCACTAATAGCCGTGCACACGGTCACACTCACACACTCTCACACTGAGTTCAGTTAGAATCACAGCTTCTCTCATGCTGTAAGTGAATTAATTAGAGGAAAATAACAGATTTTCCAGGGAGCTTACTGCCCCCTAAATGTAGACAACAGACTGAATATTAATTTCTCCTGTCCAGTGACCCAGCACGTTTCTGTTCGTTTCTGTTATGTCACACTGATTTTTACTTTCCTCATTTGTTCTTACCCCAGTGGCTGCCATTCTGGCAAGTACTTGTATAGACTGAATCTAGCTGGAAGTATTTCACTTCTCATTTCTCATAAAATGAATTGGAAAATGCTAACCAGCTGCATTGAGTGATTTGGACTCTGTCAGCAAAGCTTCATTTCATGGGCGTGTTGCCCATTGTTCTTGGTCCACAGGAGCAGTGGTCCTGTGCCCCATCCGCCTGTGAGTCTCTGTGCTCGAGTCTCTGTGTCCTAGGGGAAGGTTACTCACTGTGTCACCTCAACGGCATCAGCTCATCCTTTAGGTCTCTGGAAGAATCTACTTCCTGCCAGAAGCACCTGTCATATTCTCAAAGCAAGAAGTTTCCTTTTGTAACTTGTTGCCATAGGCCCCTCATTTTCACACTCAGCATTTGTGAGGTTTCTACCTGCCCTCATGAGCTACAAACATTAAGAGCATACAGGAAGGTCTGCACTGGTGTGCAACAGAAAGGGTGCAGAGGTCCTTTTCTAAACTCTGGGTGCATCTTTTTTGTTTTTGTTTTTGAGATAGAGTCTCACTCCACCCCCTGGGTAGAGTGTTGTGGTGTCATCATGGCTCACAGCAACCACAGCAACCTCAAACTCTTAGGCTCAAGGGATCTGCTTGCCTCAGCCTCCCAAGTAGCTGGGACTTCAGAGGCCCACCACTATGCCCAGTTAGGTTTTTCTTTTCTATTTTTGGGAGAGATGGGGTTTCACTCTTACCTAGGATGCTCTTGAACCCCTGAGCTCAAGCAATCCACCTTCCTCAGTCTCCCAGAATGCTAGGATTATAGGCGGGACCCACCGTGCCCTGCCTTCTGTCTGCATCTTACTGAAACTCTCTAATGACATTAGAAATATTGCCTCTATTGGTGTGCGCGCTCTCACCTGCCAGGCATGGTGTAAAGATGTACAATGCACCTCCTGGGGGAGGGGCACAACTACAACTTGGACTTTACTTAACAAATACAAACAATGTAACCTAATTATCTACAATCACTTCTCCCAGTACCATTTATTAAATGGGGATTCTTTTCACAGTGTATTATTTTCTTTGGTTTTATCAAAGATCAAATGGTGATATCTGGCTGGGTTCATCTCCACATTCTCTATCCTATTCCTGAGACCTATATCTCTATTTTTGTGCCAGTAGCATGCTGTTTTTGATCACCGTAGACTTGTACTATAACCTCAAGTCTGGTAACGTGATGCCATCAGATTTGTTTTTGTTTCTAAAAAGTGTGTTGGCTATTGGGAGATGTTTCCATATGAAACAAAGCATTATTTTTTCAAGTTCCTCAAAGTATGATGTTGGAACTCTGATGGGGATTGCATTAAATCTGTACATCACTTTGGGTACTATGGACATTTTACCGATTTGATTCTTCCCAGTGGCAAACATGGTATATTCTTACATTTGTTAACTTCCTTTGCTATTTCTTTTCTCAGCGGTTCATAGTCCTCTTATAGGTATATTTCCCATTCTTTAATAGATATATTCCCAGGTATTGTGTATTTTTTTAATTCTTTTTTTTTTTTGAGACAGTTTCATTTTGTTGCCCTTCGTAGAGTGCTGTAGCATCACAGCTCACAGCAACCTTCAGCTCTTGTGCTTAGGTAATTACCTTGCCTCAGCCTCTTGAATAGCTGGGACTACAGGCGCCCACCACAATGCCTGTTTGTTGCAGTTTGGCCGGGGCTGGGCTCCAACTTGCCACCCTCAGTATATGGGGCCGGCACCCTACTCACTGAGCCACAGGTGCCACCCTAAAGGTATTATGTTTTTTATTTTATTCTCATCTTGACTTTTATTGGTATATATGAAAGCTACTGATTTGTGGACACTGATTTTGTATCCAGAGACAGTGATTGAGACTGTATTTCTCAATCACTTCTAAGAGCTTTGTGGTTGAGTCCCTGGGGTTTTCCGGGTATAAGATCATATCATTCATGAACAACAAGAGTTTGACCTCCTCTGTTCCCATTTGAGTACCCTCGATCTCCTTCTCTTACCTGATTGCATTGGCTAAGACTTCCAGAACTATGTCAAATAGCAGTGGAGACAGTGGACATCCTTGTCTAGTTCCTGTTCTGAGTGGAAATGCTTTCAATTTTACTCCATTCAATATGATATTGGCTGTGTGTTTGTTGTAGATGGCCTCTATTAATTTAAGAAATGTCCCACCTAAGCTTATTTTCTTAAGTATTCTTGTCAGAAAAGGGTGATGGATTTTGTCAAAAGCTTTTCTGCATAAATTGAGAGAATCCCAGGGCTTTTTAAAATTTATGTCATGAATTACATTTATGGATTTATGTATGTTGAACCAACCTTGCATCCCTGTAATAAAATCCACTTGATTATGATGTGGTTGATGTATTCTATTTGCTAGAATCTTATTGAATATTTTTGAATCAATATTCCTTAATGATATTGGCCTATAGTTTTTCTTTTTGTTGGGTCTTTTCCTGGTTTTGGAATCAGGGTGACATTTGCTTCATACAATGTGTTGGGAAGGATTTCTTTCTTTTTCTATGTTTTGGAATTGGTTATTTTTCATAGGTACTAGTTCCTCTTTGAAGTGAAGCTTCAATAGCATTGTGTCCAGGAATTGTGTCCTGAAACCATTCGGTCCAGGATTTTTCTCTTTTGGAAGATTTTGTATTGTTGATACAATCTCAGTGCTTGATATAGATCTATTTAAAATTTCTAATTCTTTCTGATTGAGTTTAGGAAGTTGGTGTGATTCTAGGTATTGGTCCATTTCCTCTATGTTTTCAAGTTTCTGGGCATAGCACTTTTTGTAATAATCATTGAGGATCTTTTATATTTCTGTGATATCTTGTTATTTCACCCTTTTCATTTCTGACTGGAGTTACTGGAGATCTTACTTTTCTGTTTCTGGTTAGTCTGGCCAAGGGTTTACTGATTTTATTAATCTTTAAATTTAAAGAATGACCTTTTTGTTTCACTGATCTTCCAATTGATTCTTGTGTTCTCAATTTCATTTAATTCTGCTCTAATTTTGGTTATTTTGTTTCTTCTTCTGGATTTGGGGTTGGATTGTTTTTCCTTTTGCTTGAGATGGCAACTGGTTGCTGACTTCCACTCTTTTTGTTTTCTTGACGAAGGCATCTAATATTATAAATTTCTCTCTTATGACTGCCTTTGCAGCATCCCACAGGTTTTGATCACTTGTGCCTTCATTATGGTTTTATTCAAGAAATCTAATGATTTTCTTTTTAATCTTGTCTTTACATTGCACATAGGTTCAACAGAGGTTGTTGAGTTTCCATGACTTTATTTGGGGTATGAAGATTTCTGTTATTCTTGATTTCAGCTTTTATTCCATGATGATCTGAGAAGATACAAGGAATAATTTCTATTCTTTTGAATATTTTGAGGTTATACTTGTGTCCTAAGATATGATCAATTTTGGAGAATGATCCATGGGCTACTGAGAAGTTTGTGTATTCAATTTTGTTAGTATGAAATTTTCTGTATATGTCTCATAAGTCCATTTGTTCTAGGATCATGTTTAAGTTCATTACTTCTTTGTTTAGTTTCTGCTTGGAGGATCAGACCCATGCTGCTCAAGTGATATTAAAATCTCCAACTATTATTGTTCAGGAAGATATATTATTCTGATCATTTAGGGTTTGTTTTATGTATTGAGGAGCATTTGGATTGGTTGTATAAATGTTAATTATTGTAATATTTTCATGTTGTATGCTTCCCTTGACCAGTATGTAGTAGCCATCCTTGTCTTTCCTTATTTTTGTTGGTTTAAATCCAATTGTCTCTGCAAATAAGGTTGCAATGCCTGTTTCTTTTCTAATTTCCATTTGCCTAGATTATCATTTTCTATCCCTTCACCCTGAGTCTTGTTTTATCCTTAGAAGTCAGATGTATTTCTTGGAAATAACAGATATTGGGCTTGAGTTTTAAAATCTAGTCAGCTAGCCTGTGCCTCTTTAGTGGGAAATTTAAGCTATTCACATTTATTGAGACAATAATAGGTATGGTGGTGTTTTGGTCATCTTGTTTTTCAGAGATCTATAGCTTAGTTTTATACCTTGCATTATCATGGAAGCCAGGCTATATTCTTTAATTTCTGGGTGTGTTTACATTGGTGATGGACTATAGTGCTGATCAGTATAAAAAATGGGTCTGCATCCTTCCTGTAGAGCTGGTCTAGTTATGGTAAATTTCTTCAATATTTGCATGTGAGTAAAATATTTGATTTCTGCATCACAATTAAACCTCAGTGTAGCAGGATATAGGATCCTGGGCTGAAAATTGTTTTGTTTAGGAAAGTTAAAAGCCAGTGACCATCCTCTAATGGATTGAAAAGTTTTAGCTAAAAATCTGCAGTCATCCTGAACTTTTTCCTTTTTTGGTTAAAACTTTTCTTATTCTTGGTAGCTTGCAGAATTTTCACTGTCATATTAACTTTGGCAAAGTTAATTACAATGTCTAGGAGATGTTTTATTTCAATTGAGTTGTGCTGGGGTGCTAAAATTATTTACTATCTGAATTTCTGTTTCTCTTACAATGCCTGGGAAATTCTCCACAATGTCTTGAAGGAGAGCATCAATGTTTTTAGGATCTTCTAATTCTCCTTCAGAAACTCCTATAATTTGGATGTTTGGTCTTTTAATAATCCCATGATTATCTCTAGAAGATTCTGTTTTTGTTCTCTCTCTTTATTTTTTTTTATGTTTCTTTGAATGACTGGGATAGTTCAAATGTCTTATCTTCAATTTCTAAAATTCTTTTTTCTCCATATTCTTTTCTATTACTGAGGCTTTCTACTGTGTTTTGAAGCTCCTCGAATGTCTCTTTCAATTCCGTAACTCTACTATAACTTTCCTGATTATGTCCAGAACCTTGGTGACTTTTCCTTTAAATTGACTAATTTCTTGAGACAACTTTTATGCTTTTATTTTTTTGGTATTCTATTTCTATCTTCTCCTCAATTCCATTCATCTTGTTTGCCATCCATATTCTGCATTCTATTTCTTACATTTCAACAATTTATCTGTGGATGGGATTTTCTGCTTTATCCCCCTTGTAATCTTTGGGGAAAATTGATCTGCTCTGATTTTTCATGGTGCCAGAATTCATCTGCTCACTCCTCTCCTTGAATATTTTCAGCTTTTTTATATTAATTATACTTTTTTAGTTGAAATGTTAGGTTGTCCCTGAATGGCGATTGAGAGATAATCTAATTTGGGACCCTTAGGGAACACTGTGTAGGTCTATTAGGCGACTAAAACAGGTGGGGTGAGGCTAGATCTGGGGTCCCAAGGAATTGGGGCTGACCACCCCCTCCCCAGTGAGCTGGAGCTTGTGCTTTTGGCCCTTCCCCCACAGCCTCATGAAGCTCCCTTCAGCAAAAGTCTCTCAGGGGCGTCTTTGCTTAGACAGCACAAACTGATTCTGTCCTGAGGTCAGCCTGTCTTCTTCCCAGTTTAAAGGATCTGCAGTATTTTGCTGGAGTTTCTGCTGTATAGAGATTAGGACAGCTCTGGTCCCAACCCCAGTGGTAACAGCTGGAGGAAGATAATTCTCAGACAGACCCACTATTCCCACTGCTCTAGGGAACCACCACCCTTGCACAAACAAATTCAAATTAGTGGTGACCTGTAACCCCAGTCAGTCGGTGATGACTGCAGAAAAGGAATCTGTGCACCGTTCTAAGAGTTCCAAATGAACTCACTCTGGCAGTGCAAAAAATTCGAGCTGCGGTCCTTCTCCACCCAAGGCCTGGCTGCGACTAGATGAAATGCAGCCCTCACTGGTGCCTGAGTAGGGGCTGGTCCCTAGGCCTGCCCAGCGCCAGTTGTCTGTGGGTGGGTAGGCCTGTCTATCTCCAAGTTGCTAGGAGGGAAGCCGAGGGTTTCTGGGGGTCGCCAGGCACAGACAACAGGCAAGGACTCTCCTGAGAGCAGGGGAAAGATCCCTCTGCCAGGAGTGAGAGCCCCAAGAGACACCTGGCCTCGCCAAAGGCAGAACTGCGGCTCCGCCTGCCCCTCTCACCGCAGTGAGCGCCCCTCCCCCGGCTTAGCATCCCAAGCAATGTGGGGGTCTCTCAGACTCCCCAGTACACTGCCTCTGCCTGGGGGAATCCAACAGGCAACGCAAGGGGGGAAGGGTGGGCTATGTGATCGGGACTACAGAAAGAAAATTTGTTCACTTTTGCACCAGGCAGGATGGGGACTCAGAGATGGAAATTTCCAGATGGGAGAAGCAGGACCTCGTGGCTGTCTCCCACGGGGTGCAGTGAGAGGGTCACAGATCGCCCACAGCAGGTTGGGGGAGGGGCCTCCCTTCCCCTTCCACAGCAGGTGCCTCGTCTAATCGCTCCACACCTGCGCTCTGTTACATTTCTTCCTCTGTGTTGGCCTCGCAGTTTGTCCCACTGGGGATGATGTGCACCTTGACTTCTTCTCCCTGTGCTCAACTCCCCACTTTCAACTTGCCTGAGTTCACTTAAGTCCAGCTTCCCTCCTACTGGACAGGAGCCCCCGGGAAAGCTGCCTCTAGGTGTCCATCGCCCGCCCCCCAGTATTCTCTCTTTGTGTCCATCTTAAAGGTTCACTTACAGCGGACGCTCCAACACAAGGTGAGTTGATTAAAGCTGTGATTGCATAATATGATTATGAATAATAATATACATATTATTATATAGTATAGATAGAGTGTATATGATATACCATAATCCATAATATGTAGGCTTCATAGGGATATTTTATTTTGTATCTCTGTTTTTGCTTTTTGACATAGAGTCACTCTGCTTCCCAGGGTGGAGTGCGGTGGTGTCAGCCAAGCTCGCTGCAACCTCAAACTCCTGGGTTCAAGCAATCCTTTTGCCTCAGCCTCCCAAGCAGTTGGGACACAGAGCCCATGACAAAACCTGGTTAATTTTTATGTTTTTAGCAGAGACGAGGTCTTGCTTGTGTTCTGGCTTGTCTCCAGCTCCTGAGCTCAAGAGATCTTCCTACCTCAGCCTTCCAGAATGCTAGGATTACAGGCATGAGCCACTGCACCCAGAAGGATATTTTATCTTAAAATGTACAGGCTTCCATTGCCAGTTCATATGCAAATTATTATTTTTTTTTTTAGGAAGGAGTTGAGTAAATGAACTTTCATGCCAACAGTACAGCCTCTGTGTTTCAAATTTTCATGAAAATTAGAACTAGAACTCAAGACATTTTCAACAAGGATTGTTTGTTCTTCTCTTTTTTTCTGTAGTATCATTTAGGAAAAATAGAAAGCTAATGACTCAAGTGGTGTGCACATTAGTATATAGGAATGTTTGAGCTTAGCCTGGGAGACTTATGTTCTCAGTGTGGTTTGTGTATTTGGCAGTGTGGTTTTCAGTGGAACATGAGCTATAAAGTCATATGTGAAGTCCAACAAATATTAAAGATCCTATTTTAAGGGACTAGAGTACAGATTCCTCCACCATTAATTTATTCAAAGGCATCATTTTCTTGAAGTTATTTTCAATTGTGTAAAACATCATAGCACATAGTTTCACTATCTTTCCAAAAATAAACACACTAACAAAAACACCCAACAGCTTTTCTTATATTGATTTCTTATTTTAGATGAATAAAGGATACAAAGGATTAGGTTACACTGTTTGCATTTGTTAGTAAAGCCCAAGTTGCAGTTGAGCCCTTACACAGGAGGTGTGTAACAAGCCCTTACATTGTACCGAGTGGGTGAGTGGATGCCGAACCCCTGGCCTTTTCTCCTATTCCCTCACTCTTCTCCCTTCCCTCACCAACAGCTTTTTTTGCTTACCACCTTACCCCCTCCACTATCATCAGCATACCCAAAACTATGGTCTTGACTATGGTTTTATGAATTAACACAGGTGTCAACCGTGTTATACACCACATTTTGAAGGGCAGACTTTACCTAGTAACAAAATATTCTAAGTGTAAAGAGAATTCATCCGAAAGAATCTCTATAGAAAGGATAGAACATTTGAAATTAAAAGATAAAGTAAACATGTAAATGTAGCATAGAAGTATTACAATGAAAAAAGAATTCTCTGCAGATAGATACAGAAAGCAGATTATTGGTTGCCTGGCTACCAGTATCCCTATAACTTTGCTTTCCTCACTTAAGTCCATATGTAACAAAATGAGATACTGTATATGTTACCAAAATGAGATACCTTATACATTACTAGAGACAAGAGACAGAGAGATGTAGCAATTATGCAAGAAAAATACAGATTGCACTAACTGTGCTGTGCAAATCCACCATGCTCCTCTCTGCTCTCTGGTGCTCCCTTCCCCAACAAAACTCGTACCGTCCCCTCTGTGTTCTTATTCACTTTTCTAATTGTGTCCCTGGTGCCAGGCTTCTCCTTTGCGAGACAAAGCTACTGTGTAAGTGGTGTAAACATGTGGTGTTCTGGCAGACTACCATGCTCTGGTTTATCTCCAGCACCTGTGAATGGCTCCTGCCCTGGTCCTGTCTCCTCTCCACCTGCACTATCATAGCTCGAGATTTTCTCTGGTCTCAAATCCCATTGAAAGAGAAGACTGATGTGGTTTGAAGTAGACCTGTTATTTTTGGGCATTTATTAACCAGAAAGCATCAAGTTGAGACTCAGGCACAGTGACAGAGAGTGGGAAAACTTGATTTCCCCTTTTGTTATTTTACTTAAATACTTTTTTGTGTGATGTTTGTTAATTCGTGTACACTTTCATTCAACAGACACTTGAACACTGCCTACTGGTGCCAGACTCAGGCTGGTATCAGCGAATCCATGCACAGACAAAGAAGGCCTTCTTCATAAGGATCTGACAGAAAAAGATGGAGAGGAAATATGTGAAAATATGATTAATCTGGGCATTTTGTTGTAAGGGCAAAGGAAGGACTTTGGTACTGTGGGCCTAGGAGCGACGCTTGGTTAGGGCAGGTCTGCTGCCTAAAGCTGAGAAACAGCCCACATGAGGAAGGGCTCTGGGTGCAACGGTCTGGGCAGGGAGCATTAGGCTCACCCCAGAGGCTGGTTCAGGAATGAAGGCAAAGACAGTTGCTGTGTTCCCTTCCTACTACTTCAGGCTTCTGCTGCTTCTACAAAATTTAATTTTTTTGCCAATGATGCTCCCAGAGATGAGTAGACATCTATTTTACTTTGAAGATTAATGTTCAGATTTTAAATATTTTATGGGCAAATGTACTGTAAATTCCAAAGAAATTCATAACTTGGGTATGTTAGTTTTTAATTTAAAAAAAGTTATCCTATTTACATAGTTTATAGATAATTTAACTCGAGGCTTTGAAAGACAAATGTGTTAGTTGAATAAATGCCAATAAGTGCAAGGGGCATATTCCAAACATGACTTTGAAGTGGCTCTGTTAGATTAAGAATCTTTGCTTTAAGTTATCCTATTCCTTTAAGAAAAAAAAAACCCACCATTTGGCATTTATTCAGCATTTTTCCTTGGTGACTAACTCCTTGCCATATAGAAAAATAAAACCCAAAAAACTCAAAACCAAAAAAACCCCACAAAACTCTAGGTCTTTTAATTATATTCCAAGTACTTTTATTGCTTTTTGTTTAACTTTAATTTCATGCCAAATCTAAATAAAAAATAGTAAAACATGAAACATGCCTACCAATTTAAATAATATTCATGTAATACGCCTCTTTATCTAGCCATTATTCTTCGAGTGAATTTAACTTAACAATATAAACTTAGACACTCCTAATGTCATTTAAGTTAATTTTAGTCAAATCATAATTGCATTAAATCTAGTTAGGGTGTGTGAGTAGTTAAGGTATAGTATTTTTTAAAACATTGAATCTTATGGTAGAAAATAACTGCTTTCTACGTTGCAGAGCATGTTATTTGTTTTAATGTCACTGATGAGAATGTATCTTGAGGACATATCCACTTGAATAAAAAGTCACCCAGTCATATATATCTGAGGGTGTTTTTTTCTTTGGTGCCTTTGAGATGAAATTCAAATGTTGTCTTAGAAGAAACGACCTCTAAATTAAATAGTATAATGATTATGTTGATTTACGCCTCATATTTTAGAAAAGTATTTCATAATGTGATAATATTTGATAGTTCTTTATCAAATATTCTTATTCACTAAATGTTAATTCAACTTTTAATTCACTGAATAGCTATTTGAGGAGTCAGAAACATCATGAGGCTAAATTTTATTACTGTGCATGAGACGCCCCCAGAGGACTCACAGATAGATCCACAAATAATGGACTAATTCATCTCGTGAAACACGTCTCTTTGTGCCTTTCATGGACCAGCCACCGTGCTCAGTATTGAAGGGAGACCTCGGAGACAGACCCTGTGGGCACCAACCGAGCACACTGGCTGAGGATGCTCAAAGGCCCTGCTGCAGCTGGAAGTTGATGCCAGGTCAGATACAGGGTGAACAATAAGCTCCTTCCAACAGCAAAGGAAAGGACCATGGAAAAAGTAAAGAGAGTTCTTTCAACTGGAGAAGTCAAAATGATAAACCAGTAATGTGCAGCAGGGGTGGTTGTTCCTCTGTATACAACTTACAGAATATACCTAAACGCTGTGAAAAATGCAAAGTAGCAGGACGACGGGGAAGGGGGAGAGGAAAAGAGGGCCCACAGGTGACCCTGGCTAGCCTAGGAGGACGTAGACAGTGGGTTGGAATATGCTGTGGTCTGAAAAGGCAGCAAAGAGGAGGGTGTGGGGTCGGGGGGAGGGTGTGGGATTAGGGGGGAGGGTGTGGGATCAGGGAAGGGCATGGGTTGGGGGGAGGGTGTGAGGTCGGGGGGAGGGTGTAGGATTGGGGAGAGGGTGTGAGATTGGGGGGATGGTGAGGGGTCGGGGGGAGGGTGTGGGAATGGTGAAATGCCAACTATGCAGGAGACAGAAGGGAAGTCACACTACTGAAAAACATGTCACATAACAAGTGCCTGGAAGGGGTTTGACTTCAGAGTGGACACTGGGAAAAAGTGTATTAGTGAACTTGAAAATCGTTCAATAAAAAATTATCCAGATTGGGTAGTGCCTGTGGCTCAGTGAGTAAGGCGCCGGCCCCATATACCGAGGGTGGTGAGTTTGAATCTGGCCCTGCCAAACTGCAACAAAAGCCGGGCGTTGTGGCGGGTGCCTGCAGTCCCAGCTACTCGGGAGGCTGAGGCAAGAGAATCACCTAAGCCCAAGAGTTGGAGGTTGCTGTGAGCTGTGATGCCACGGCACTCTACCAAGGGGGACAAAGTGAGACTTTGTCTCTAAAAAAATAATAATAATAAAATAAATAAATAAATAAATCATCCAGATTGACACTCAGAGGAAAGAAAGTGATTAAAATACTATCAATAGACTAACAGTGACTTTGGGGAGAACAATGTCAGAGGGCCCAGCATCTACGCAATCTCTAAAAGAATGGATAAAGAGAAGTAGAACTAAAGTATTTAAAGAAATAAGGACTTAAGTTTTACCAAATAGGTTGAGCAACGTCCTTCCCATACCCAAGAAGCCCAGCAAATGCCAAGTAGGATAGAAAAAGCAAACACACAAAAGACCTAGTTATACGGGGTTAAATGATTAAAAACCAGAGATAAAGAGAGAATCCCAAAGGGAAAAATAATGAGAAATAAAGACACATTTCCTAAATGAATTATCAAGGAGGTGGCTGGCTGAGGTTTCGTCAGAAACAATGCAAGTAAATAGCAAATGAGATGATAGCTTCTAAGTGCCGAAGGAAGGAAAATCAATCTGAAATCTGGACCCCATAAAAATAATCTTTAAAATGCAGGATAAATAGAGAAGGGTTTTGTTTTTTTTGTAGAGACAGAGTCTTACTTTATTGCCCTCGGTAGAGTGCTGTGACATCGCAGCTCACAGCAACCTCCAACTCCTGGGCTGAAGAGATTCTCTTGCCTCAGTCTCCCGAGTAGCTGGGACTACAGGCGCCTGCCACAACGCCCGGCTATTTTTCTGTTTTGCAATTTGGCTGAGGCCGGGTTTGAACCTGCCACCTTCAGTATATGGGGCCGGCACCCTACTCGATGAGCCACAGGCGCTGCCCAATATAGATGTTTTTAGGTCAATGAAATCACAGGACACTATACTTATGGTGGAGAAAGTGAGTACTGCTTCTACCGTTTTCTTTAAAACATAATTGTTTAAAATTAAAATGACATCCCTGATGGAGTTTCTAAGACATGTAGTAGTATCAGGTGTGACAAGGGCAGGACAGGACAGGGCACTGAAGACCCTGTAACGCGTCCGTGAAGGAGGGCGGTGTCAACAAGACAGATTGGGAGAAACTGAAGGCCTGTCTAGAGTAACCACTACAAATAAATAGAATAATAGTTATACAGTATTTGTCCAACAAAAGAAATGATAGGCATAATAAAAATAGTCAATTATATGAACAAAAAAAAGCAAATGCATATAAAAAGTACAAAAGTTAGGGTACAAGTGAAAAACGAAGAGCAAGCTGGTGGGTTCCAAGAACCTCCTCGAGTGTCCCTGGGCCTTGCACCCCAACTGAAAGGTCAGAATGAACACACAAACACTTTCACCCGCTGGAAGTGCAGTATGTTCTTCCTGGGTGACACTCCTTTCTGCACCCCCAACTCCCTGCCCAACTGTTGTTCCTCAAACACGCTGTCTCATTAGGCCATCTCAGTTCCGAGGAGTTTACAACTTTAGTCGTGAGCTGAAACACACAATCTGCACAGGGCACGGGGTCCTGCGTGGAGTCCAGTCCTGAGTCAGAGCCCTGCCCCTCAGGTTGGGATTTCCCCGTTGAGCCTCAGTCTGCCTTTCAGACAGCACCTTGGGAAAGTGCATTGAGGTCCTTTCCCACAAAGTCCCTTAATTTTGAATTTGAAGAAAAGGGGTCCCTTTCCTTCTGGGAAGACCCCCGTCATTTCTCCTACAAATGGAAGAGTCTAGTGACCCTGTCCCCAGAGTCTGGACATAGCACAGGGTGTCAGGAAAGAGATGCTTGTCCAGCCACAAAGGGCCGAGGTTGCCCCTGTTTCCAGGACTGGCCTGTCCTTTGCATAGAAATCACTCCCGTGAGCCACCCTGTGATTAAAGGGAAGTCTGCCCTAACTGTGCCTGCGGCCTCCAAATACAGACTTCAGAGAGGGGCTTATATGTGGACACTTTTACTGCATCGGGCACCTCTCCTGTGACAGTGTTATTGCTGCTTTCTATTTTCCTTTCATCCATGGGGGAAGGAAGCCAGAGAGCAGCGGGGAGGAAAGAGCGGGGCCGGGGGGGAGGGGGGGGACAAGGCCTGGCTGAACCCAGTGCCCCGCCTCCCAGGGGCCCACAGGAGACGAAGGAACTCAGCGATGCCTGGGGGAGACCAGGAGTGGCCCAGCTGTGGTTGGGGTTATAGTTTCTGCTGTTTTTCCTCATTAGAGTAATCCTTACCTGGGGGATCAGCAGCAAGTGAGGACAATCCCAAACCCCAAACCCCCTGCTCCCCTGGTCTCACTCTCTGATCCATCTGCAGGGAGTGGCTTGAATTTTTAAATTTATGTATGTATGCATTTATTTCTGTTTCAGAATATTAAGGGGCACAAATGTTTTTATAATGCTACATTAGGGCCATTAGAGTGCCCGCAGCCTGAATAGTGTTCATTGCACCTGTTAGGTAGGTTTTACGATTTATGCTATGGAGGTCTCTTTCCTAAATATGGAATACACAATCCAGACTTCCTTAAAGGTGTTCCTATCATATTCAAAGGGGTGCCACAAAATAAACGTTAGCAGGAATGGAGAGGAAGACATGGGAATTGGCCCAGCAGGCAGCCATAGCCAGAGACCGACTCTGTCCTGGAGTCCTGCTCAGCACACCAGAAAGGCAGATGCAGCAGCAGGTTCAAGGCCAAGATGCCAGGGGCAGGGCCAGGCACGGGTCACTTGCGGAGTGTCGCAGGCCTGGCGCCCAGACTGTAGGCACCTGTAAGTGTTCCTTTCAGGGCATACACATTTTTCCAAATCATCATTGTTAACTATCACTCATTTCACTAATAACAAAAAAGTTCTTAACACCTAGGGGATAACCTTCCATCTGTTTGGATTTCAGGGGGACACTTGCCCTGAGTGCCCAACCTTTCAGGTGCTAATTCCTATTAAAGCTTCATGAGCTAACTGACAAATGTAGGCTTGAGCTCCCCAATTAGAGAACTTCAAATGCTAATTACAATCCCTCGGATTCACACACCAATCACTGTTCAGACCAAGGATTTTAAAATATCTAATCAAACTCTGTCTTCTAGAGACAGGGAAAGCAATAGCCTGCTTTTTGGGGGGCTCTACTTGGCCCTCCAAGCACCAACAGGCCCGCAGGGCCCTGGTAGGTCCCAGTGCCTTTGGCTTCTCAGCATGACAGCACAATGCTAGCCCAGACACGCTGTCACCTTACAGACAGGCAAACGGTGTGTCCTGTGTATGCCGAACCTCATCTTCGTCTTCTGGGTTTTCCTGTGTAAATGATGGTGTCACCAGTTCCATTTTCTACAGCGTTGGGAAGACAGTCATCCCGAATTTTTCTTCCTTCCAGGTCATTCTGCCTCAAAGTGCAGCCTCAGGGTCTGCTCTGGACAGGCAGGAGGCTGGCCTCAGGTTCTCAGGGGACTCTAAGTACCTGGCACATTGATTTTGTGCCTGTTGCTTTCCCCATGGGTCAATACCTTAGACATGTTATGACATTGAATCAAAGACTTTATAAAGCAGAATGCGTAGGAGTCTTAGCACGCCCTGCTGAGATTGTGCCCGCGAAGGAGCCTATGCCCCAATAACATTAGGTTGCCAAGGGAGAAGCTTCTCTAAATCAAAAAAGAGATAATTAATTTTAAATTAAGAGCTCTTGCACTTTGGGAGATCAAACTTATAGTTTTCTCTGTTCACATTGTGTCCTTGAGTTGCACAAACCAGAGAGAAATGGAGGGACAGGCAGAGAGGTATCTCGGGTGTTCTGAAAGGTTATCACGCCCCTCCATGTTTATTTTGTACAACTAAGGACTGTGGTTTGTAAGAATAAAATGAAGATCTCTGAAATAGAAGATCTCTCCCAAAGATTGGGACCTTACCGCACAAACAGATCCTTCCGTGCTCCGGGCAATGTACACACAGTGCCTTCTCCAGGGCTCTGATGCCCAGACTCTGTTTGGAAGGCTAGTGCACCTGGAAGAATCAACCCCCTGTGACTTGGACAAAAATGACGCATTATGATAATAGCAAGGCTCAGCGGGGATGGTGCTGCCTGCTGCACTCCTCCTGGGCTGTGGATGATATTCAGCACCCTGACTTCCCTCCCTCCTCCAGGCCCGCTGGCTCCTGTGGGAAGAAGCATGAGAGGTGCACCTGCTTCAGGTGGGTGAGCTCGCGATTGGTGCCTTTTGTGCCCGTGTTCTCTCCTGTGTCTTTAACATGGACTTACCAGAGAAGCAACCGTATTCTCACATGGAAAGTCGAAGTTTCACGTGGTCTGGGGCCACGATTGAAGTGTTAGTGCCAAGTACTGTGTGGGTGATCACCTACCCCCTTCCACCCCCATCAGGCCCACAGCCTCTGCCATTTCTGATCTCTTCCTTTAGATGTCTACTCTTTAGCCGGGCGTTGTGGGGGTCGCCTGTAGTCCCAGTTACTTGGAAGGCTGAGGCAAGAGAATCACTTAAGCCCAAGAGTTTGAGGTTGCTGTGAGCTATGATGCCATGGCACTCTACTGAGGGTGACAGAGTGAGACTCTGTCTCAAAAAAAATAAATAAAAGAAGGCTTGGCTCCTGTAGCACAATGATTACGGTGCTGGCCACATACACCGAGGGTGGCAGGTTCAAACCTGGCCAGGGCTAGCTAAACAAACCAAAAAATACAACCAAAACATAGCCAGGCATTACAGCGGGCACCTGTAGTCCCAGCTACTTGGGAAGCTGAGACAAGAGAATTGCTTAAGCCCAAGAGTTTGAGGTTGCTGTGAGCTGTGACGCCACAGTACTCTACCAAGGGCGACATAGTGAGACTCTGTCTCAAAAAAAAAAAAAAATCTATTCTTAAATTCAGTAACTACATATGTTCCTAAAGATAAACTTTTCTTATTTGTTATAGTTTTTTTGTGCTGGTTTTGTTTTATACTTAAATATTCAATGCACCAGGAATATTTTCACCCAGTCCTACTTTTCTATGTGGTTGGTCAGTAGCTCGTCACCATTTACTTAATAATCCAGATTTTGTGCTCAACGTTTAAATGCCACTTTCATGGCCTGCTAAGATTTCATTTTGCTTGAGTTTTTTCCAGAACTCCAAATAGTTGCCATGGATGTGTCCATTCCTGACTCCGGCTTCTAGGTTTTTGCTCATTTAGTAGTGGTATTAAAATAAATTATGAACCTTTAGAACAAGTTGATAAATTTACTTTATTTCTCTTCTTTCAGAATTGGTCTTGTAATTTTTCTCCTGGTTTTCATATGTGTATTCCATTACATGGACTTGGGAAGCATTTTGTGAAGTGTTCCATAAAGAAACAAATATCCTTCTAAAGACTACAAATGTGATAATAAAAGATGATCTGATAGGTTTATATGATGACTTTTATAATATTATTTATACAATGCTTTTACAAAGAATAAAGACGTGCAAAGAACTCCAAGATGTGACAACTTGTAATAAGGTCTGCACATCTGCAGGTGGTATTGGTCCGCCGAGCTGGATTCTATTTGGAAACACACACACGTGTGCGCACTTATGATAAAGTCTTTCTTGTGCTGCATTTTTTGAGGAGATGGATGACATGGTGCCCAAATGTCATGTCCAGAGTCCCTGAAACATCAATCCCCCACGGAACTGTGTCAAGAGGTACACATACATTGTATTTCAACTTCAAAAATGACCTTAATTCATAAGCTACAAATTCTCCATGTGCTGTGTGAACGGGAAGTGCAGTTGGGAATCCCCCGGGGTGGGGAACAAAGTGGGGGCTGCTGGTCATTGGAGCTTGTTGCTGTTGGCAGTCTTTTCTCTATCTTGGAAAGGACTTTTTTAAAAAAAGAATAGTTCTGCAATATTAAAGGAAGGGGTACCATGGATGTGGTAAAAGGAAAGAGTTGAAGGTTTGGAGGGAGATTTTCTGTACATGTTGGGGAATATTTTGCTTGAGTAAAACATATTCGGCAAACAGAAGTCGGCGGATTCCCAGTTCCGGTCACAGGGCCTTGTGTGTGTGAAACACTGGAAAGGTGTGTGGATGGGGGCAGCTCTAACTAGTGCATTAACCTTGGCTTTGCCCTTTCAGCTTACTGGATAGTTTCTTTTCTGTTGATTTCAGTTTATCAATTTATTTTCAAATCTGGGGGTCTATGTGACCAGCAGAACTTTGAATCTAAAAATGGGATTTTGCATTATTTGCAAAGAGAAAATAAATACCTGAATTTCATTTTTAGTGTACTCAAAATTGACTTTCCATCAGTAGAAAAGCATAGCGTATGTTGTTCAATAGTTTTTTAGCTGGGTTTTGAGTAGAAAAGGGGAACAAAGTATCTTTCTGATGATACTTTGTCTTTCCCACACATTCCCTCTTCTAAAACCATTAGAAGCAACAGTTCAGCTCATGGGGAAGCTTCAGAAGCTCTGCTTGGAGTGGACAGAATATAAATGACATCTATGCCTGAGAATTTGTGAAGATATTCTGTTGTTGGTGTGTGTTACTCTGTTTTCTCTTTGTCCAATTTTTCATTGCATGAAAATACACAGAGCATGCAAGTTACCACTCTGAACCATTTCTAAGGGTACAGGTTTCTTGGTTTAAATACATTTGTAACGTGCAACCATCTTCTCCACTTACCTCTTGCATGTTATTCTTTTAAAAACATTGTTTTTACCTGGAATCAACTACAAGGTAAAATAAGAACTGGGTTTTAGTTTTCCAACAAAAAATTAAAAAACTAAGCTTAGAAAATTAATGGGTGATCATATCCAAGTTGAGTAACTAGGATACTGAAAAAAAACATGTAAATGTGATAGGCCTAGACATTCAGGTCCCTGGTACCAAGGTGACAGTTCTCTCTCTCTCTCTTAACAATTCTTAACACTCCCGGAGATCAGGTATGTACATAGTTCAGATAACAAATTACTAGCTTAGGTAACTGGGATCTTTAGATCCTATTTTTTTCTGAGATAATTGAGAGAGACTGAACCAGAATGGGATAAAGAGGAGGCTGAGATTTGTCCATTAGAAAACTCATCCTGACACCTTACACAGTTTCTGAGGAATAAAAGGGCATGTGACCGTCTGCTGGTCACCTTCGAATCCTTGCAGAACAATTATGCTTTATAATGCTGACAAAAAGAAACCACTTTGGAGGGTTCAGCTAGCCTCTGTGGATCTTTAAATAGAAGTTCACCGTTTTGAAAAAACTAAGAGTGTAGCCAGTACCTGAGGGTGGCAAGGATGAAAAGTCAGCAGGGTTTCTGCAGTAAGAAATCTTTCACGACCGAGTTCCAGGGAAATGCTGCTCCCCTAGCGTCAAGGACTGATGGTAAGAGACTGCTCACATCCCACACCAGGAGCTACACCTGACCCAAGCCCCTGGGAGAGCCAGCGGGGACCCGCCACCCAGAGGGCCCCGGGTTCACTGGGGTCGGCTTGGGCATCACTTAGCACTTACAGGGGCAGAGTCTGGGTTCTCACCGGCTCACCCCCCACACATCTCCTCATGCTGTGTTCTTAAAGAATATTTTCCCGCCGTATTTTGGAGGAGAAAATAGCATGTATTGATCGTACTCACTCAACGCTATTAAACAGCTTGCCTGAGAAGCTGGGGAGTTGAGATTATTCAGTTATTCAGGCCAACTAATACATATTATTTTCTCCTCCAAAATACATCTGTATTCACACACACACACACATACTACATATATATACACGCACAGAGGATGCCAAAAATATATACACATTTTAAGAAGAAAAACAACTGTATTAAAATTGTAATACCTAAGTCATGTTTGACTTCTGCAATGAAAGGAAATACAAGTTACGACGTACAAGGAAATACAAGTTACCACGTACAAGGTAACAAATGTTATTAGCATACATTGAGTATCATGATTTTGATACGGTTTTTTCCTCCCTTAAAATGCATGTACATTTTTGGGGCACCCTCTGTGTATGATTTCCCCTCTCTTCTGAGAAATGAACTATGTTTTGCCTATGGCACACTTTGCCTAGCAACAAGTACCTAATATGGAGAAAGAACACAAATAAATAAAGCATTACTCTTCTTAAGAATGACAGCCCACGCAGCCATGAGAAGCAAGTGAACAGGTGAATTTCACAGAACCTGGAAAAGGCTCCCAGGGTTATGGGCATCGTTCTGGAGCCCCGAGCAGGGAGCAGCCTGAATATGTAGGTTTACCAAAGTTTAATGTGAGGCTATAAAGACCAGATTGTGCAGAAAACCACTAGGATTCTTTGCAGTGAGTGCATAAAATACTGTTACATTCTGGAAATGCATGTCAGCTGCCGTTACGGACAGAAAATGCTCCTCTATCAGACGATCACCAACATCAGTAACTAAAAAATGAAACCTGAATTAAAAAAGACCAATTTCACACGATTTCCAGGGGAAATTTAGTCTGTTTAGGTAAATTCTGTTCTATAATGTGTATCTGCAAAATACGTATGCAGCACTCGATAGTCCTTAAGCCTGAGTTTCTGCAGCTCCTCTTGATGGGTTTGACATTTTCCTGTATATTTGATGGACTGGAAACAGAATGATCAACGTTACTTTGAACCAAAAGTCAACATGAGCTGCCTGACAGGTGGTGACCAGGAAATACAATTGCTTTAGAAGACTGAATGTAGGTGTAAGTTTCGATGGTTCACTTAATTTCTCTAAAGGCACAGATTTTTCATTTTTCCAGGTGGGGTATTGGATAAGGTGAATGCTTTCTAAGTCATATGTAGAATGAGTGGCTCAAAGGACATATATATATATAACAAATCATATATGTATATATATATATATATAATATATATATATAGCTGCTCAAAGGACATGCAGTCTTCTGCAGAGAAAGGAGTAATTTTTTTTTACATTAATCATGTTTACAATATTAATTCCATTTTAATTTTTCTCCTAGTGTGTTTTCTGCTAGATAAAATGTTAGGAGTTCTTTCTTTTTTTTTAAAAAAAAAAATACAGTTTGATTTCAGTAGGTTTAGGGGATACAAGTATTTTTTCTTACATAGGTGAATAAGAAAAATATCATCCATGTACTATGCTGAAGTCAGCACTTTCCATGCACCTGTCACCAGAACAGTGTGCGTTACGCTCATCAGGTAAATTTTTATCTCACTCTCACCGATGCCACCCCCTCCCTTCTCAGTCGTCAATGTCCATTGCGTCGCTTTGTGACGATATATATCCCTTGTTCAGCTCTTACCTACAAGTGAGGGCAAGTGGTGTTCGTTTTTCCATTCCTGAGATAATTCAGTTGGGGTAAT
>CAUYRH010019595.1:0-50246 GCA_963574655.1 Perodicticus potto
GGAAAACTGACTGGATCAAGCTGAATATCTATCAGCAAGGAAAACTGGAGCGAGGGGACTAGTTATCAGAAAGGAAAAGTGACTGGAGAGAGGGGACTAGTTATCAGAAAGGAAAAGTGACTGGAGCGAGGAGACTAGTTATCAGAAAGGAAAAGTGACTGGAGCAAGGGGACTAGTTATCAGAAAGGAAAAGTGACTGGAGAGAGGGGACTAGTTATCACAAAGGAAAAGTGACTGGAGCGAGGAGACTAGTTATCAGAAAGGAAGAGTGACTGGAGCGAGGAGACTAGTTATCAGAAAGGAAGAGTGACTGGAGTGAGGGGACTAGTTATCAGAAAGGAAAAGTGACTAGAGAGAGGGGACTAGTTATCAGAAAGGAAAAGTGACTGGAGTAAGGGACTAGTTATCAGAAAGGAAAAGTGACTGGAACAAGGGGACTAGTTATCAGAAAGGAAAAGTGGTGCGAGGGGACTAGTTATCAGAAAGGAAAAGTGACTGGAGCGAGGGGACTAGTTATCAGAAAGGAAAAGTGACTAGGGGACTAGTTATCAGAAAGGAAAAGTGGTGTGAGGGGACTAGTTACCAGAAAGGAAAAATGACTGGAGAGGGGACTAGTTATCAGAAAGGAAAAGTGACTGGAGTAAGGGGACTAGTTATGAGAAAGGAAAAATGAGTGGAGTAAGGGACTAGTTATCATAATGGAAAAGTGACTGGAGCGAGGAGACTAGTTATCAGAAAGGAAAAGTGACTGGAGTAAAGGACTAGTTACCGGAAAGGAAAAGTGACTGGAGTAAGGGACTAGTTATCAGAAAGGAAAAGTGACTGGAGCGAGGAGACTAGTTATCAGAAAGGAAAAGTGACTGGAGCGAGGAGACTAGTTATCAGAAAGGAAAAGTGACTGGAGTGAGGGGACTAGTTATCAGAAAGGAAAAGTGACTGGAGTGAGGGGACTAGTTATCAGAAAGGAAAAGTGACTGGAGAGAGGGGACTAGTTATCAGAAAGGAAAAGTGACTGGAGAGAGGGGACTAGTTATCAGAAAGGAAAAGTGACTGGAGTAAAGAACTAGTTACCGGAAAGGAAAAGTGACTGGAGAGGGGACTAGTTATCAGAAAGGAAAAGTGACTGGAGTAAGGGGACTAGTTATGAGAAAGGAAAAATGAGTGGAGTAAGGGACTAGTTATCATAAAGGAAAAGTGACTGGACCGAGGAGACTAGTTATCAGAAAGGAAAAGTGACTGGAGTAAAGGACTAGTTACCGGAAAGGAAAAGTGACTGGAGTAAGGGACTAGTTATCAGAAAGGAAAAGTGCCTGGAGGGAGCTTTCACTGAAGAGCATTTCACAAATGGCGGTGAGCAGGAAGAGCAGTTTTCTGCTGGGTGGCAGCAATTCTGTCCCCAGGCCGGTTCTAGCAGCCTGTGCAGTAGTGAGCAAGGTCGAAGGGGACACCCTGGGAACAGCAGTGATGTGGCGCTGCAACCCGGTATCCTCAGGTGGGGTTGGCCACTGGGGGTGGGTGTGGCCACGTCAAACCTCCGGTCACTGGTGAAGGGTGTGACACTGCCGTTCGTAGCAGGGCTGTGATAGGTACAGGCTTTGCCAGGGACCTGGGGTAACACAGGTACCTAATGTTATTACCAAGTGCCATTACTATTACTAATTGCTACAATTATTACTAACCATAATTGGCTAAGATAAAAGTAATTGGGAATAACGGTCTGAAGTACATTTTAAGAGTTCAGTGTAGAGAAGAGGCCTGTGCAGTCTCTAGGAGACACTTTACATTGTTGTTATTGTTATTAAAGAAGCCGCTTGTTCCCTTGTCCAGGGCTTTTAAACAAGTCGAATGGGAATAAGGCAGTGAGAGAAGGGACGCGTGGGAATCGCTGCCTGAGTGGAGGGCAGAGAATACCACGTGTTGCCCTTGACTGATGGCGGAGGCCAAACAGAATGCGAGGACATTGCAGGTGGGGAGGAGGGCGGGGGAGCGCCCACTGATTTGCAGGGACGGGCTGGCACTTGCTCCTTCTGTGATGAGGGCAGCTTCCTCATGAGGGTCCAGGTCCTCCCTCATCCTCTCTGAGGCTCAGGTGGAGCCTGACCTGTTTCATCTTCATCTGATCTCTTCCCTCAGACCCTCGGCAGTGGACAGAAACCCACGTTCGAGACTGGGTGATGTGGGCCGTGAATGAGTTCAGCCTGAAAGGTGTGGACTTCCAGAAATTCTGCATGAATGGAGCAGCCCTCTGTGCCCTGGGTAAAGACTGTTTTCTAGAGCTGGCCCCAGACTTTGTTGGGGACATCTTATGGGAACATCTAGAGATCTTGCAGAAAGGTAAATATGTGGAAATGGGGGGAAGCGGGGGCCACGTGGGGTGCTGTGAGGGAGGTGGGGGGTTACGGGAAGTTTCCCAGAGGTGGGACGTCAAGGCCTTTCTCTGGGGGCGTCCTGTCTGCATGCACAGTCCGTGGGGTGTGCCCAGTACCGTGCCAGTGTGTAGCAGATGCTCTCACATATATGTAAGCTCCGTGTTCTTCTGTGAATTGGGGGTTTAGATTTTAATCTTCATCGATATTGTACTCCTAAAACTTCTGGATATGCAAAATTCTGATCCTGGCTCTTACCTCAGACCAATGCTCTGTTTGAACAAGCAGTGCTCAGAGCCAACACCAGAATGTATTTTTTTTTCCCAGCAATCACACACACTCCTTGATCTGTGGCCATGTAATTCTGGGCCGCATCCACAGGAAAGCTTAGCTTCTCAGGGCGTATGAATAACTCCGGGTCGGAATCGCAGCAATAGAGCACACCTTTTACAGCTGGAGCAGCACTGGGGTTATATCGGGACACTGTGTTGCAACCTTGTAATGACATGGCCTCCCCTACCAGCCTCGTCCAACCTTTTGGACAAAGTGACTCATGTACCACAGTCCTGGCTGAGTATAGAAACAGCAGCAGGAGGCAAACTTGGGTGTTTTTGCACTTATTTTTCTGAGTTTCTTCTTAAAATAAATTGCAGTTACCAGCAGTCAGCAGTGCCCTCAAGCTGACTGTAAGCCTAGAAGCCCATTGGCCTCTCTGACCCAGGCCCACCCTGTCCCTGTGGTCACCAGCTTCCACCCCTGGCACAGACATGGGGGAAGGGAGCAAAGTGTGGGCTTAGCCCTCCCGTCCCTACAGTACCTTCCTTTGTCTGGGAATCATTTCTACTCTGCCATGTACCTGAAGGACCAAAGTAGGTTCCTCTGGGTTCAGAAGTGTTAATCTTTATTCCCTTTCTTCAATTTCTGCTGAAAAATAACAAATACATAAACACAGCAAAGAACTAGGTGAACCCCATGTGGCGGCTTGACCGTGGGCTGGCAGGCAGCTTCGCAGGCCTCCCCGATGTGCCAGCCTGTCCCTGTGAACTGTACACACACCCACAGATAGGTGTTGACACAAGCCACCTGTTTGTAGAGGGAAAACATAGGCGGGCTCCTAACAGACCTGAGTTAGCTGTTGGCTTCCAAACATCTGTGCAACCCAAATATATTCTGCTGTGAGAGAACGCTTCTATTTATCACGGTGGAACTGCCACGTGTTCTGGGGTATCTGGGCCAGTCTCTGTTGTAGTTATAATTGATGTCTATGGAGTGTCTCCTTTCTAAAGGACACACTTTCTCTTTGGATTATCAAAACAACCCTGTGTGATCGGAAGGACAAGCCCTGATTCTCAACCTTCCTAATGCCGCGCCCCTTTAATACAGTTCCTATGGGTCGCAACCCACAGGTTGAGAACCACTGACTTAAAGTGAGGCTCAGGTTAGGTGATTTCCTCAATAGAACTCATTTCCTTAAACTTTTAACTTGAATCTTTTCAACTTTTTAAATTTAACTTCCTGTCCTACATGCTTTGTGTAATAACTTGGACCCACGGAGAGCTTCTGCTCCCTGAGACAGGTTTAACTTACTGCCAAGGAGCAGTGTAAGAGAATTAGGATATAATTCAATATGCTAGAGAATCAAAGTCCCCTCATCTCACCCCTGTTCTGTTGAGAGAAGGAGTGAGAATCCGCCCTCCTCAGAGGCAGGCACTCGGTGAGACAAGCAGGGTGTTTGTACCGAGGCAGCAGCTTTTGTTCTATAATTAAAAGTAAAGCCACACAGCACCAGAAGAACATAGCTGTTCGGGGTGGGGTGGAGTGGAAGGCCAGAAGTGCAGGGGATGTTTCAATCTGATAAACTGCTAAAGCAAAGTTTAATCATCTTATCTCAACTGGGGACTGTTTTTCTGTGCGGGCATAAACTTGTTTTCCTGTTAGGCTGCGCTCCCAGCAAGCTATCAAATACCTGAGGGAAAGCCCAAACCGACACTCTGTCCTTATGTCTTAGTCTGACAGTGAGGTAGAGACAGACTTGTCCGTGTGAGGATGGGAGGCTGCAGTGTTGATGGCAGGCTGCTCGGGGACCCCAAGCTCACCACGGTTCATGGAGAGCCTTGGCATCCCAGTTACCCCATCGCCATTCCTCTCTCTTTCCTAGGGAAGTTGGCATCTGGGTGGTCACTTGGTTCTGTTGTTCCTCTCTCCCTCTACACAAGCCTGGCCACATTTCACCAGATGGTGTCCCCTTACCAATGTCCTGCTTCTTGTCTGGGCCTGAACTTGAAATCTGAGGGCAGTGGAAAAAATACAAAACAAAGCAGAGAGATCTGTTGGAGGAAGTGGAGGGTATAAAATCTACCTGCCTAAAGACTGCATTTCTAAAAGGATTGGGAATGGATCAAATTGAGGGTTGGGGACTGATCGTGGTTATCTCCTGGGACGTCCCCCACCTTTGATTCCAGTGTGGCACAGCGCAGATACATCAGGAGTGAGGGCTGGGATCCCTCCCAGCCCTTAGTCATTACTCACTGATTCTCTTTCCAAGATATTCAATCCCATTTTGCAGCTACTGAAATAATAAACTTAGCCATATTTTTGTGATCTCATCCCTAGACAAGGCCCTGGTCAGGGTAGACGCAGACACCAACTCACTTAATGAACACGCAGATTTCTTAGAAAAGAGGTTGAGCTCATTGTGGGCCTTGCAGCCAGGCTCCTTCTCCAAGAGTTCTTGGGTTTTCACCTCCTTGTTGCGTTCCCTGCCCTGTCTGTTGCAGAGGATGTAAAACCATATCAAGTTAATGGAGTCAACCCTACCTATCCAGAGTCCCGTTACACTTCGGATTACTTCATCAGTAAGTTCCTCTTCCCTCACTTTTCCCATTGTAACAGAAAACTTGGAAAGATCCCCTTCAAGGCTCCTCCATGGTAGTTCTGTGCAAAATAATATTTTCTTAATTGTAGACTCTTCCTTGTTACGTATCATCCACAAAACAAAAGGATTTGACCTATTCACGTGTTTGACTGATCTGCAAGTTCCTACACGCTGGCGTCTCTCTCTGGTGTCTTTAACTTGAAAGTCAACACGGGGAGAATGCAACTTGACCCCTGTGCTTTTGATACCATTTGGTGCTGTGCATTGTGGCGGCCAGCACAGGCTTGGGTTAAGGATTTCAACTTGGCCTTTGTTCTTTCATTTTTGCTAGTGGACAGGATAGCATTTCCTCTGAAATCCCTGTCTAGGAGTGCACCACACACCTGCAAATTCTATTATAGGAAATAAAGTCTGTAACCGCACCTGAGCGGCGGCCAGAGGGGGAGAATCAGTGCAGGGCTGTGACACTAAGGGAAGCCCTCGGATGGAGGCCTGTCTGATCTGATAGCTTTGCTTTCAAAGGGAGTCTTAACCAGGTTTATTTGCGTTTTATCTCTTTACTTTATTATTTTTATTTCAATAACACAGCAATATCCAGCACTCTGTTTCAGAGCTGACTGCATGCTGGAAGTATTGGTGGGAAGTTTCCCTGTAGGCTCATTTGCAATTCATCATGGTATTCCGAGGAAGATTGCAATCGTCCCCATTTTGTAGATGAGGAAATTAAGTTAGAAAAGGGATTTATTTTGTCAAGGGCCATTGCATTCAGTCATGAAGCAAGGTTAGAAATCCAAGCCCTTTAGGCTTATTTTCTTTTTTTCTCTAAGGTGGCCAGTGTGTTCCATGTTGTGGGGTCCCTGTAGGTGGTAGGAACTGCTTGTTTTAGCAGCAAACCTTTCTCCTCTCCCATGGTAAACTCTCTCCGTTCCAGGCTATGGCGTTGAGCACGCTCAGTGTGTTCCCCCGTCGGAGTTCTCAGAGCCCAGCTTCATCACAGAGTCTTACCAGACACTCCATCCCATCAGCTCAGAAGAACTCCTCTCACTCAAGTATGAGAACGACTACCCCTCAGTCATTCTCCGGGACCCTCTCCAGACGGACACCTTGCAGACTGACTACTTTGCCATCAAGCAAGAAGTCGTAACCCCAGACAACATGTGCATGGGGAGGACCAGTCGTGGTAGGTCACATTTCTTCTTTGAAAGCGCTCGGGTTTACACGAATTACCTAACTTTTTGAATTTTTCAGGCCCCACTTTTTCCCTCACTTACTAGACCTATCGATTATGCGAGTTCTGCCTTCCCATCGGAGAATGTTTTTATATTAAGAACTTTGCCGCATGCTATTTTAGCCAAAATCATCATGATGACAGAAACCACAGGGTATATGGTGGGATTCAGAATCGGACAGGATGAACAATGCAATGTCAAATAACTGCAGTTGAATTTGGTCATGAGGGATGAGGAAGATATAACCAAACCCAAAGGTGCAGGTGGCTGTCCTGGGAAACCTTTAGCTTCGCAGCGACCTGGTCTTCCTCCCAGAGTATTTGGGTCACACTGTAGGTCCTGGCTTGGTACCTGGGGTGACCTTTGCTCCTGTGCTTGGGATCTTTAGTCTCCTGTGACTTCTTTGGTTTGGGAAGATACAGGATGGTTAACCAGTGGCTTATTTGGAACTGGTCATCAGCAGTGTGGTTAAAGTATGTATTTAGCTAGAGGACCCAGGGAAGTGGGTGTCCAGAGGTTTCCAAAAGAAGATTCTCCTGTTAACATAACCATTATAACAATGGTAAAATATTCACCGATGGTGAAGTAAATGCTTCAAAATAGAGCTGGCTGACTTAAAGCATAAAACAATTTTTAGGATCACAACATAAACACTCAGAGGTCCACCCTACCTAGTAAAGTGTCCAGATTATTTTGTTGCTTGAGAACAAGTTGTCTGTTGCAAGAGCTCACTGATTTCTAAAAAGTTGAAAAAGATGACTTTTCTGATAGATCAATGGGAAAATATTGCAACCCGTAAGAGCAGCTGATTGAAGTGGTGGTCAGAGGCCTCTGGTCCTGAAAGTGAGGCTTGGGCTGGCCTGTTAGTGATTTCTCTGTAGTGAGCAAGAACCCAGAGGCACCTGTGTATCGTGGGCTGTGCCCATTGTCACCTTACTTGAGTATCCAGGTCACGGTTTTTGCCAGCGGCCTGGGATAACCCACAGGCCCCGCACAGGGAAAGTCCCTGCAGACTTGGGGCCTGTAATCTTCCTCCATAAGGCCCCAGGGTGTTAGTGCTTCAGACCAGAGGGGATGGGTGGGACCAGCGGTCTTCCCCTTTCTGACTCTTTTTTATTTTTAGGTGCGTGTCTATTTAAATATATATGCACAAGTGTATATGTGTGTGTCCTTTTTGTTGTTGTTTTCAGGCAGGTCAAAGCGTTAGAACAACTTTCCTGTGGACCTTTTTCAGACACGTGCAGTGAGGCTGAGAGTGTGTGTGGGGCGCAGCCATGCTGCGACTTTGGGCGGTTCCACTGTCACTTTGCTGACCGTTGTGCCAGGCTTTGCATTCGTGTGGCTGTTCCTCCTCCCTCCCTCTCCTGTTCTGGGTTCTTGGTTCTTGGTTTTGGTCCCTGCCACCCTTCCAACCACAAGTGACCCTTACAAAGAGATAGGAGGTGTTTCTTTCTGGCTCCACTTTGCTTCCCTCCCTGTAAGTTCAGGCCATAGAAACTTGAGGGGAAGACCATTTTGTGCAAGGCGGCTTTCTGCATGTTAGAAGTGTCACAGACAGGACATACTCCAAGGGCTGGTTGAATCTGAGCTGGTGTGATTGGTCTAGACCCAGAGCCTTACCGTGAGCCGATTATTACCAATAAGAACCATAGTACAGTATTCATGTACTGCCCGGGAGTGTACAAAGCGCTTCTGTGTCCTGCTTCCTGGGCTCTGAGGACTGTCTTTGTGCTGGCTGGTTCCGTGGCCTGCCGTGGGGCTGCCCTGTCTGCTGTCTGAGTGCGCTGAGGGCTGCCGGGTGAAGTCAGAGGGCTGCGGGAGGACCTTCCCAGGCATTGCTCAGAAAGGCTGGCGGGGGGGGGGGGAACCCCTGAGCGGACAGTGCTGCCCTGCGAGAGCGCCACAGCACAACCGAGTATCTAATCCAGTTGGATTCAATCCGTTTTTGGAGAAAATACCCATCAATGAAGGTTCCCAGCTGTAATCTTGTGCAGTGGGGCCGAAGCGAAAGCGGCCTGCTGCTCTGAACCGCAGCTCTCAGCAGGGCTGCGTTTGGCTCGCGTTGGGGATCACCACCCTGGTTATGGCCTGGTTGAGCACCCTGGCTTCTTGGGACCTCTTGGCTGTTAACTCCTGCTTGTGAGAAACCCAACTTCCCCGCCCTCTCCGTCTAAAAATGGCTGAGAGAGAGACTCATTTCCGAGAGACTGACGCGTGCACACTGCCTAACTGTCAGCGGCTCAGTGGGGGGTTCTTTATGAAAATAGAAATGCTTGTTCTGAGGCTTTCCATGAGTTTGTCTCTGTCAAAATGGCTGTTCAGATCAAGAGCTGGTGTAAACAAACATCTCATCACGAGATGTCACAAAAATTCCCGTCCTGTAAACAGAGGCTACGGCATGCACCTCGTAGGCTTTTCTCCTGAGTCACTGAATGTGAATTTCTGGGAGGGACAACTTCTTCATTTGTGTTAATAACGAAGAGGGGCCCCTGTGACTGTGGACTGGAGGCAGGGCTGATAAATCCGTGAAGCTCTTTAACGCGCCTTCCGGGGAAGGAGTGGAGGAAGGAAGGAGATGAACAGGACGATAGCCCCCTTTCTGTTATCCCAGCGTTGTGGGGAAAGGAGGCACCCAAAGTCCACAGTGGTGGATCATTACGCAGAGTACGTGGTCGACTGAATACATTTTATATGGAATTTTCTTTATAATTTTGGGAGCAACATACTTTCCTATGTATTTCATTTTGGGTTTGGCACATGTTCATTTTTGGATCTTATTGTTTTAACAAGTCCGCTGTGTTGTGGAGGGAAAGTACTCCGGAAGCTTACTAATGTGAGGTTGGATAAGCCAGCGCTATTCTGGAATTTGAAATTTATGGATCAGCCACCCCTGAGCAATTGACAGTTGACTAACAGATATTTCTACACAGATATTTGTCACATCCTTTTGCCTCTTGTTTTGTGTGAATTAAGGTGGCCAGGTCGTCTCCCCTGATTTAATTTAGGGTTACCTGAAAATAATCTGAAAGTAGAAGGTGGAAAACATTCCCATGAGCCTTTTAAAGTCTTAGATACATTTTGTTTTCCTTCAATTTTTGTTTTTTTTGTTAGTCTCCTCTTTAGTGGCATTTTTGCCAGTGGAAATTTCTCCAGGAGCTATTGTGCAATCATAGCAGCTGTTTATAACCTGGTTTGGGAAATTAATGAACTTGCATGATCTTGTGGTCAGTTACGAATGCCTTAAGCAACACACAGGGTAAGGGATTTCTGACACTGCTGTGGACCTTAACTCTTTAATCAACTTCTTTTTTTTTATTGCCCACACTTTTCCAGTAAAGTATATATTTCAAGTACAGAATTTTACTTGGAGAGGATAAAGAATATCGTTTTCTGTTTAGCATAGTGATGGTGGTTTTTTTTTTTTTAATGTCTTAGAAAAAGCATTTCACAACTTCTTACTTTATTTGAGAAGGCATAGAGGCGGTACGTGTATTTCAGTTTAAAACAGTATTTGGGAAAAATGCTAAAATAATAATACTTTAGTTCCAAGGTCAAAAAAGGCTAATCTGCTCTTAGTCTAATGGAATTTCTTTTTTTCTTATGACCAAAATATATTGCCAAATTGGGCCTTTTGAAATCATCTCATTGGCCTGAGCTGGAATAGGGAGGTCAGCCTGACAGGGCTCCAACTTCTTCATTTAATTCACTGGGCCCTGTACCCCAGCCAGAGATCCCATAATAACGTGTGTGATTTTCAGCTTTTAGATTTTTGGCGTTAGAATTCCTGAGGTTCTGAACACTGTCGTGTCTCCCTGGCAGCTGTGAGTGGCCTCTGACTCAGAGTCTCTGTGCTGGGAGCTGTGCCACCAGCAGAGCGGTGGTGGGTTCTCAGCCTGTGGCCCAGTGCGGCCCCTTCCCCCAGTAGACCTGTGACCCCTGGAGCTTCATTCCCACTGGCCTCACCTCCTCCGTCCCTCTGCAGAGCTCGTCAGCAGAGCTCGTCAGCAGTCCGCCCTCCACACAGGGATTTTACAGCTATTTTTTCCCAATCCCTCCTCCCTTGTCCCCTTCCCACCTCCTCCTTCCCCTCCAGGTAAACTCGGGGGCCAGGACTCTTTTGAGAGCATAGAGAGCTACGACAGCTGTGACCGCCTCGTCCAGTCCTGGGGCAGCCAGTCGTCCTTCAACAGCCTGCAGCGCGTCCCCTCCTACGAAAGCTTCGACTCCGAGGACTACCCCACTGCCCTGCCCAATCACAAGCCCAAGGGCACCTTCAAGGACTATGTGCGGGACCGTGCTGACCTCAACAAGGACAAGCCTGTCATCCCTGCTGCCGCCCTGGCTGGCTACACAGGTAGGCGGCTCCAGCGGGCAGCCTGTGCTGCACCTTTCCGTGTGTGCTCCAGAGACCCGAGGACAGCCTCTTTCTCTTGAGGGTGGTGGGGACAAGTCTCTAAGAGGTCTTCAGTCTTTCAGGCCATGCTGCTTGGGAACAGCCATTGATTTTTTGGAAGCAAATAGTATCATTCTATCCCAGGGAATCATTTCCAAGAACGGTAGGAAGCTTAGATTGCAGATCGTTTTCCACGTCTGGGGGAAGGGAACTGTAAGGCTTTGGTGTTCCTGGAAACTGCATAGCTGCCTGGCATCAAGGGCCTTTTCCTGGCCTGCTCCTGGGAGGTCCTTGTGAAGACAGACCCAGCAGCGGCGCCTCCTGCTGGCAGAGCTGAGCAGCACACATGCTGAGCTCCCCAGCGGTGCAGGTGGCACCAGGCGAGGTGTTCAGACGTGGGGATGGTGTGTCCTGTGGTCCTGTGCCCTGTCCACTTCCATGCCGGCCTGTGTAGGAGATAGTTTTCTTTTTTAGCTTTCTGCTGAGTTTTCTTCCAGGAGTAAGAGTTATAGGAGTGATGAGTGAAAAGTGATCATAGAGAAGAAAGATTGCGCACTTGAGTTATGATCATGACTCTGGGAGTAGAGAAAAATATTTCTTTGCTCAGATTGGGTTGCAGTCCATCTGCCTATGCTGGGAGGCGTTTGAAGAGGGCATCTGAGAAACACCCAAGAGCAGCGATATGTTAGCAGTCGGATCTCGTGGTCCTAGCGTCCCACAGACTAGCAGGTATTCTGTGAGTGGACCTTATTTTAAGCTTTGGTTACTCAGGTGTGTGTAGGGCTTTGTCCTCTTAGAATTCCCTCCACCCTGGACCCTGTTTGAAGACAAAGAGCAAAATCTCTGTTTCTACTGAGTATCTGTCTGGCTAGAGTAAGGTGGATCCCATTCTTGCATTCAGGGAAGCCTCAGTTTTTTACGAGGAAAACCAACAAACCTTTGCCTACAACTCTAATGCTTAGAAAAATCCCCTCCCCCCTTCTGAGACCAGGAGTGTGTCTTCACAGCCCCTCTCAAGTTCACTACAAGTGGTGCTCAGGAATTACTTTCTGTGTGTTGGGGTAGCAGCAAGGTCAGGGCCAGGAAAGGAACCTCGAGGGCCCCACCTTATTCTTTCTATAATATTCCCCTGCTCTTTGCTTGAACATGGCTAACGTGTGGGAACTGACTTCATTTCAAGGGAGTTCTTTCCCAGCTCTGGACAGCAGGTTATTAGGAAGTTCACTCATTTCCATTAAAGATACCTGGCGGAGGGAAAAACATATTAAGTCTCCTGCAGATACGCAGGAGTACCAGTTCCTGAGAAGTAGACTCCAGTTGCATATACTGATAAGAAAGGGGAGGCGTGCTGCTTAATTGGGAAGAGAAAGAAAGGGCAGAGACGGCTCTTAAATGACATGGCCTTGGGAGGTACAGGTGGGCTCTATCCCACTGGTCTGCTTGGTGGTGCCGGTGGGTGCTATGCGCTGGATCTAAATTATGTTTGAAGTCACCAGCCCCTTGTCCGGATGGATGTCCACCCCTCCCCCTCCCCCACCTTCCCCCTCCCCCTCCACCCCTCCTCCTTTCCCACCCTCCCCCTTCCATCCCTTCCCTTTTCCTCCCACCCTTCTGTCTGTCTCTCTCTTTTTCTTTCTTTCTTCAGACATAAGATAAGGTAGTGAAGCATTCAGCGAGTGGAATTAAAAGGGATGGTGACTATCAGGTAAAAATCTCAAAGACCGAAGTAGTCATTTAAATTCAAAACCATTTTTGAAGCGTTGCACACTTTGATCACGTCTCCTTTCTAATTGGCCGTGTGACTTTTCATACTGTCTCAAATGGCGGTGAGAACAATAGCCCAGAAAACAGAAGTCCCCTGTGCTCCCTCCCAGCTCTAACACACTATGTGATTTTAGGCAAATTTGCCTTGTACCCCTTTTTACTTTTAGTGAAGTAGAGGTGCTCATCCTTATCTTCGTGGTGGGAGACTCTGAAAATATGATTGAACTAAGGCAATTAAACAAATAGGTGCCAGACATGGCAGGAGCCGGGAGAAAGTCCCTTCCTTAGAACAGTTCAGTTATCTCAGCAAATGTCTGAGCACGTGTAGCCCTTGAGACATTGTAAGTGTCCTCCGACTTGCACTGGTGCTCCCATCGTTGTGTCTGAGTGAAGGTTGGGTTTGTGAGTAGCTTTTCCCTGGTGCTGGGTGCCTGCTGGACACCCTGTGTGCACAGTGAGCTGGCCCTGTGTGGCCCTTCCCCTGCCTCCACCCTCGCTGCAGCCCTCCACCTTTGGGGATGGGGCTGGGACGTATCCATTCAGCCTTGACCACCACCCAGGGGTGATCACCACAGTGCCTAGAAATGGGTGTCTGGCTTTTGATGTGGACAGGTTAAGAGAGGCTGAAGTTTGGGAAAGTGTTTTGGAGGGTGGAGTCACTTCTTATTGCTTATACAGGTCACGCTTATTTTCCCTCCCCAGCCCTTCCCTCCTCTTCCGTCTGTCCCCTCACAATTTGATTGCTCCAGGGTACCTGCGGCCCTGGCAGGAGACTCCTGCTTTTGCATCCCGGCTAGTTGGCCCCAGGGCACTAGCCGCAAATGCTGGGCCTCCAAGCCTGGTGGGGGGGGGTCTGTCTTCCAGGACCCTGTGCTCTCAGGAGCCCCTGCCTCCTGCCCGTCTCAGCTCCCAGGGAGCACCTTACTTCCCCGTGTGCGTCTCAGTCTCTGCTCTGTGCTGGCGGGGTCAGGCAGAAACGGACTTTTCATTGTCGTGCAGTTACAGTCTCCCTCCAGAGATAAGACAATTGCATCAACCTTCACCGGGCTCCCTTGGCAACTTGTTAAATTAGGTCGAGATGTGGGGGCAGATAAGATGGCTTGAAAGCCTGAGTTAAGAATACATCAAATGCAATGGTGGCTTCCGCCAAAATGCACCTCCTTACCTTGCTGTGAACTGCTTATGGTTATCAGCCCCACGCGATCAGAAAGCTCCGTTTTCTTTTGTTCAAAGATACATTATGAACCCCTTTTAATTACAACACAGCTTGAGAGGAAGAGCCCAGGGTTCTCTGTATGTTTTATGGACCTACGCAAAATGTTTCCAGGTCCTTGAAAAACATAGGCATCTGTGATTTTATTTTAAATTTCAGTTCATATAGAGTAATGCAGTGGGTAGTCAATAGTATCCCCCCTTCCTCTTACTCTCTCCAGTTTCACAGATGGAGAAACGGAGGCACAAAGGAGCAGCTTATTTAAGGCCATGTGTATAACTGCACTCTGCATGGAGGGGGCTTCTGGGTGGAGTCTCGAGGGCTGGTGTCTCCCCCCCACACACCGTCTTTTCTTACTGATGGTCACAGGTGCCCCCACGGAGTGACAGGGACCCTGTCTCCCTCTTGTCTCTAATTAGCACTGTGTGCAAGTGGGTTAGCGGTATGTGGGAGGGGGCTGGAGCGAACCTTTGGCTTCAGTCCAGAGTTACTGGCCTGTAAATCACCTTTATTGAACTTCATTCCAGATCGCCGGACATAACCGCGGATCAGAAGCCCGTTCCTGTCCCTTGTACAGTTGGGACTGAGCAGGCCCGGTGAGGATGTCCTTACCGACCTCTAGGTGTATTCGCAGCCTTTGATTTGCGGTTATGAATGAGCTGGTGCTCTGTTTTTCCTGGAGCCTGAAAAAGGCAAAGCCCCAAACCATTCATTAACTGTAATAAAATGATATTTTATAGTGCTGTGTGGATATGTAAATAGACAGCCCTCAGTTTCCTTAGGCCAAATTTGTGACTGTCTGGAATTTGACGTCCAAATTATTTTTTTTGTGCATGAGACATCACAAAAAAAGATACCAGTGTCATAGCAAAAGAAGCCCCGTATAGTCCCCAATGGGTGCTTTCAAATTACCTCCAGCCTGAAATAAATCCTCTTCTTCCCTTTTCATAGGTGGCACTAGAGCCGATCTAAAGTCACACAGTAAGAAAGTTCTGGGGCCAAGTCCAGAACCTTGTAGTTGAGTTTTAGGGTTAGTAACCCCAAGCTACTGCTAAAACATGTTTTTGAAAAGAAACAACTCTACTGAAAAAGGAAGTGCTTCAAAGCCCTACGACTCAGAATGAAACCTGAGATTTGGCACCATTACCTGAAATCACAGTTTTCTGAAGGAAAGCTGGGTTGCAGAATAATCCCTGTGTACTCAGGTACAGACAGTGGCTGGGGAAACTTTTAGGGTGGTCTTGTGTTAGTGATAAGGAGAGGGAGAGGGGACAGTTACTATGCAGCGTGTGTTCACAGCCTTCTAAGCACAGGTGGGTATGTTGTTAGGGACCAAGTAGAGCTTTCCATGTGGGGCAATTAACTGAGCCGCCCTGCGGGCCGTGAGGCCTCTCCGTGTAAATGCTGTTGGTAGAAGGCAGTGCGAATTGACTGAAAAGGACCTGCTTGTTGACATGATCAGAGAACTCGGCTGCCCACTTTTGCCCCAGCCACTGTTTCAGAGGCCCAGAGAAGTTGGGGGAACTTAGGCCGGGCAGAGCCGGCACTAGCCTGCAGTCTTGCCAAAGCCGTCACAGTCACCAGGGCAGCACCTGGGCAGATTAGAGAAGAGCTTGGGAATGGGAAAGGCGGGGAACAGGACGCCTTTCCCTTCTTGCTTAGAGACCCCTGTGATGGGCGGGTGCAGGGCGCCTCAGCATGAAGGCAGCGGAGCGGTAGGGGTTCTGCTCCTTGTGCTGGGTGTGAATTTGGGGACAGCAGAGGAAGGTTCTCTGCCTGAGTTCATATGCTGCTCAGTCACAGGATGGGGAGGAAAACTGCAGGGATGCAGGGATGCTTTGAACTGGAGGGGAGCAGAGCCCTTTCTGTTTTCCCCAGACTTGTTTCACTGTTTCTGTCTCTTAACTCACTAGTTTTCTGCCAGTTTTTCTTACTCATCTGCCACCAGGAGAAAAAGAACTAATGGTAAGATGATTGGGGTCTACTTTTGATTTAAAATAGGTGCCTTTTAAGCAGTGTGGAAAGCAGGGGCTCCCTTTGAAGGAGCAACTGGCTGCACCCCTGGGTGTCTTGACCCCACTACAGCAGCGGCTCGTAGCTTTCCCCAGCCAGGTGCTGCTCACGGATTGCTGAGACCTTCTGGGTGCCTGGATTTGGAACCGCAGGGGATACCCAGGCCAGCCTCCAATCTGGGTACAGCTGTGCCTGTTTTAGAGGAGCTCTGAGTCTCACACTTTTGGGGGGTCCCAGTTTCTTTAACAAAATCTCAACAAATGAAGGAGTTGGGTGGTTACTGCTGTGGAATTCTACTCTGCCTCCAGTTGGAAGCTCCACTTTCTTGCCTTTGAACCAGAATATTTCCCTGAGGCACGTGCAGCTGCTGTGCTGGTGAGAGGACATCACTGGACCCTCACTGCCTTCACACAGGCCCCGTCACCTCTGCTGGGAAGGGCCTGCCGAGCGGCCCCAGCAGCGCTGCCTGTGCCCCTTGGCACGTCCCTCTCTGGAGAGTGAGCAGGGGCTCAGTTCAGGGGCTCCGCTCCTCCATGTGACGTGGTATGACTGTCAGGTGATGCCCACAGGCTGGAAGGCTCAGTGGCACTGTGTCCACCATCCCTCGGGGGGTTCCTGCAGATGGAAGTCCAAGTTAAACTCGGGGGTGCGTGGCCGGCCCAGGCTGGGTCAGCTGGGTCATGCAGGACTGAGAGCATAGACTCGGGCCCTGCCCCCGGCCAGCTGTGGGGCCTGTGGCAGCCTCACATCTCTGTACCTTAACAGTACAGTAACAGTAGATGCGATTCCAGAGGCTTGATGTGAGAAGGAATGAATTGGTTTAGGGAAGGCACCTGAGCAGGCTAGGAAGCACTCTTCAGGCACTACCTGTTCCGTGTTGTTCTCTAAAACTTTTGTTTTCCCAGCTTAATTTGAAGTTCCTTGAGGTCAGGGGACAGTGTGTTTTACGTGCAGGATCCCAGTGACTGGTGGCAGTGTCATGGGGCACAGCACCTCTTCCTTGTCAAACGACATCCCTTCAGCTACTCAGCCCAGTCAGTCCACGTGTGTTAAGCTCCTGTTTTGCCCCATTTTGTGCTGCCCTCTTTCGTATGCATTAACTTTTTTACCTTTCTCCAAACACCACGTGAGGAAGGTTGTGTTACCGCCATTGTACAAACATTGGAATTGAGGGTTTTTTCCCCCTTTTTTAGAGAAGGAGATACCACTGTCCCAGTGTCACACAGCAAAGGGCAAATAAGAGCCCTTTCGTAGTTATTCACAATATCAGAAAATTAGCAGGAAAATGCCCCCAAAGTGTGTGTGTTAGTCTGCTGAGGAGCAGATACCGAGGCATGATCACATGTGCAGGAAATTTGCTGGGGGTGGGGGAGGCACCCGCGGGGCATCAAGGGAAGGGGCGGCAGAGAGAAGGCAGGTGCCTTAAGGCCACAGCTTGGAGGAGCAGAGCCTCCAGAGGCAGCTCGGTCCCAGGGACAGTTTGGTCAGGCCAAAGGGGACTCTGTGAGTCCTGGCTGCCCTCTGCGTCTGGTGGGAATGGGCTGCGTGTCCTGCCCCATCTGCAGTCCTGGGCTAGACCCGCTTCCAGGAGGTGCAGCTGTCCTGTGGCCCTGCCGGCTCCTTGTCCCTGGAGAGCTGGGCGTGCCTCAGGCCTGACCTATAAACGCGGCTTGTACAGGAGGCCAGGACAGCCTTGCCGCCTGGCTAGAACAGGGGACCTTCCTGATACCCAGGATGGGCTTCTGAGCTAGTGTAGAACTTGACTGTAACTTCCCAGCCTTTATCTCTTTTGTTTGACTCACATCTCTGAGAGATAATGAGAGTGAAAGTTCTCCTGGGGTGATGGGATGTGAAAGTTTAAACTGAAAGGAGGTGGGCCTTGCTTAGCAGGAGAGGTGTTCATAGGGCACAGCTCTGTGGGGGCGTCTGGCGTTGAGAGCCGAGGGGCTGCGAGGTTCCCTGGGAAGGCTGGGTTCTCTGTCCTTCCTTCTGTAAGGCGTGGGGAGGACGTTTCGGCTCTTCACATTGTGCTCACGCATGAAGTACTTGTTCTGCCCCCCTCTCGCCCCACTGTTGTGTTCATCCAGTCTGGCTCCAACAGCTTGTGTTTGAGGAGTGTTCAGAATTATTTGCTAGATGAATGCTTGAAAACACCAGTGTGCAAATAAATGACCACTTAGGATCTAGTTCATCTGTCTCCTAAAGGATTCTAACGGACCTCACTCGTGATTTCTCTCATCTGTGACAGGAAGGAAAAACCTTACCCTAAGGATGAAGTAAATTCCAGAGATGGAGCTGAGGACTCTGCTGAGAAAAGTCAGACCTCGCAGTCCTGTTCCCCACACCCGTCGTGAACACACCTTCCTTCTTGTTATCTCGCTACTCAGAAAGGCGTCTCTTTATACGTTAACATTGCTTAGAAAAACCATTTCTTTGGTTTATAGCAAAACTCTCATCCCCTACCTCCTCATTCAAAGCTAAGTCATCTCTGGTGACTTTTTAAAAGAAGAGTTGCCTAGAAGACACGAGGAGGAAAGAGCTGCAGAGGAACCCACTTCCTGACGGGGCTTCCCTGGCTCGCTGTCCAAGTTTGCGCCTGGCTGTTGCTTGACTGTGGCTGCACAGAGGTAGTGGTAGATTTAGAGGAAAAGAGCTGGCTGCGTTTGAGTAGAGGCTGCCCCTTTAAGAGAGGAGCAGCCCCCCTCCTCCTCCTGCCGCCCCCACACATGTGTGTGCAGGTGTGCAGAGCCTGGGCAAAAACAAAGGTCTTTCCCTCAGACACTGAAAATGCATAACTGTCTTGTTTAGACACCAAGTCGAACTGGCCAGCTGAACCCCACAGACTGAGCCTATCCCGAGCGGGGCGACCCTGCCAGCAGTTGCCAGGCAGCTGACCTTGCTGTTGTCCTGACTTGGGTGCTGAGGGCTGGACAGGACATCCGTCTGTGGCCAAGGTCGCCCCAAACCGTGAATGTCTTTCACACTTTCACTTGCAAAGCTGTTTGCATCTGCTCTTTCTGTGGCACCGTACTTTGAATTAGAGCAAGGGTTTCAGAGTCATCGCCAGCATTAAAAAATCTTAAGTGATTATTCTCATTTGAAAGTTGAAGAAAGTTTACTTTTGTATATTTTAACTTTCTTCCCCTTCGCCTCCACAGTTCTACTTTTTCAAGTTGCCGTGCAGAGGGCCAATTTAATTCTTGAGAGCTCAATTAAATGTTGCCTAATGCTTTTATAATTTTTTTAAAAAACGTTTTTTTTTTTCCTATCCTTGAAAATTCTGTTTTTAAAAATATGTTTTCTGTTGGCTCGGCGCCTGTGGCTCAACGGGCTAAGGCGCCAGCCACATACACCTGAGCTGGCAGGTTCGAATCCAGCCCAGGCCGCCAAACAACAATGACGGCTGCAACCAAAAAATGGCCAAGCGTTGTGGCGGGCGCCTGTAGTCCCAGGTACTTGGGAGGCGGAGGCAGGAGACTCGCTTGAGCCCAGGAATTGGAGGTTGCTGTGAGCTGTGATGCCACAGCACTCTACCCAGAGTGACAGCTTGAGGCTCTGTCTCAAAAAAAAAAATAAAAAATAAAAAATAAATAAATAAAAATATGTTTTCTGTTGTTTCATGCTTCGATTCTGTCATACATTCTCTTGCCCCCAAACTGTTCTGCACTGTGCTTGATCCTTTCTCTCTCTCTCTTTCTCTTTCTCTTTATATATATAAATATACACGTATATATGTGCATGAATATATTTTCAACATATACATTTGTGTAAGAAGGAGTTAATTTAATCTCTATAAAGTAAGAAGCAGAGACTACTATTTCCATTTTAGGGATGGAAAAACTAAAGCCCAGAGGGGTTAGTTTTCTCCCCTGCACGGTGAGTCAGTGATATTAAACCCCTGTGCCTTTGACTCCCCATGTGGGGCTTCCCCACAGGCATATCTCTGTATATACCTAGATATATATTTAATTTTATGGGGTGCTATCCTTCTCTAGGACATGATATGAGGTTTCTTTTACTTCATTTAAAATTTACGTATTTATTTCTTTTTGTTTTGTTTTTTATGGGCTAACATGTTAGAGACCCGTGAAACTTGACAGTTGAAGGTTGGTTTTAATTGATCTCAGAGTTGTTTTCAAACTCTTTTTCTTTGCTAGAACCTGGCTGTGTCAGCAGTAAATAAATGGACGTTTATGCAGTTATGGGTTCAGCATTGTGTTCACCCGGTATGTGTTTTAAACACCTGTTAGGATGTTCTTGTCTGTTAGGATGTTCTTGTCTGGTTGCATTATAAGAACCTGGATCCTATTCATAGAGCTCCCTGCCTGGGAGGGCTCGTTAGACCGGCGCACAGTGGCTGTCACAGAATGCGCCGTCCACGCTGTGTGCGAGACCGGAGGTGGATTCGGTGCAGATAGAGCACAGGGGCACGTAGCCCAGAGGAAACGGGAGAAAGGCACCCACAGGCAGAGACCTGGGCCAAGATATCACCCAGTCTGGCCTCGCTTTCCTTTAGAAAGTCTCTCCGCTGTCCCTCCACGTCTGTTCTCCATCCTCTGGCTGGGGACTTTGTGCAGATTCAGACGGTGAGAGGCTGCCAGGATGGCTGCTGTTTCATTTGCCATTGAACTTCATTTTGTAAGGACTTAACGTGAATTAAGAGATTTGGGACTGTTTGGTGCATGATGGTTAAGAAGGGAGTGGACAGGAAGGGGTGATGCTTAGATTCTGGGGTCCCTACTCCACCCTCAGAGCAGGGCCCTGCCCTGGTCAAATGAAAGAAAGGAAGACAGACACACTTCTGAACAGACGGGTCATTTCTGGATTCGAGTGTGCTGTTTTTGCCATCATCGTTTGGCTGTGGGTAGAGACACCTGGCTGGCAGGGAGGGGCCGGTCAAGCCTGTTCCTCTGTTTGAGAGCCACCTGCCAGATGTGTGCTCCCAGGGCAGAGGCAGCCTGTTGCGAGGTTGACCAACCATGAGAGTTTCATAGGTTAAAATAAATGCGGTGTTTGATTTGACTTTTAGAGTCGAGCTAAAGGAGATTAGCTTTTCAAAGTAGCAAATTAACCCCGAAAGAACAGGAGGTGTGACCCTGTTTATTTGGGGGAACCAGGCTGATGAAAAATAGCCTGGGGTCACCCACATTGTTTGGCCCCAAATATAGCTTAATAGCGAGAAGCAGTTTGAGTGGAATTTCAAATCCCGATGCTTTTCTACAGAAGAGGGTTGTTTCAGTTACATAATTTAGTGAAGGTTTACTGAGTAGTACTGAAGATGAGCTGTCACACCAGCACCGAGGGTGTAGAATCGGCAAGATACAGACTGTGTTCTTGTGGGGGGTCGGGGGGCAGCACTGGATCCATCCAGCAGCAGAGAATTACTTAGTTTGTTGGTGTTTGCTGGTGAGACGCTGTTCTAGGCTTTGGGTTACAGCAGAGAAAAGGCAAAGTCCCTGTCCTTAGCACGTATATGAGTGACGTGAGGATGGCAGACAGAGAACCACTGTGGAGCTGCAGGCAGACTGCCTTGCACATGTAGCTGCAGCCTGGACCTCCGTCTGTGTGGAAGACGTCTCCCCTAGGTCAGCCTCTCACCAGGGCACAGATGACAGAGTGAGAACTTGTGGTTGAAAGGGAAACGTAGGGAAGGAGTAGAAGGAAAAACCAAATCCCACCAGGCCCTGCTCACTAGCTGTGAGGACGTCATTGTCAGGGGCAGGCGGCTCCATTTATTTTTTTGAGACAGAGTCTCACTCTGTCGCCCTCGGTAGAGTGCAGTGGCATCACCGCTCACAGCAACCTCCAACTCCTGGGCTTAGGTGATTCTCCTGTCTCAGCTTCCCGAGTAGCTGGGACTATAGGCGGGGCAGGTGGCTCCTAAACCTGGAAAAATGAGAAGAAAGAGACTGATAACTTGGGGAATGGAAAGGGCCAGCCTAAGAGCATCTTTCTATAATTCTGCCCTGGCCTGTTGCTGTATATTTATTTATGCTGCTCAGTTCTTAACCTCAGAGTAAGGGGCCAGAAAGCAGAGTTATTTCAATAACCAGCCCTCATGCAGATAGGTGACGGACCTTGCAAGATCCTACACAGAAAGAAGGAACTTGAAATATGACCCAAATGAGCTGGAATTTACTTAAAGCTTTACCTTTTTTGGGAAAAATGAGATTGTCCCCTTAGATTTGAGGTACTCCTGGGGTCCCCTCTGGAGGGAGCATCCTCTGGGTGATGTAATTCTTCTTGTGAGGCTGTCCCCTGCTCTTCCAGCCCACACTATTGGTGTTGTGGGAGGATTTCCCCTCTCACACAGAAGCTGAGCAGAACAAAGCAGGAGGCTTGGGGTGGGCCTGGGGATGCGCCCGGAATGGGCGTGCGGAGTGTGAGAGGTGCCCTCCCTCCCGCATGGCTTTGGAAAGAGACCTCTTTCTAACAGGGACCCCTCTGTTGTTGTGGCTTGGAGCTTCGACTTGGAGCATAGTTTCCCAGTGATGCCACAGGATTCCTGGTGTGTGACACCCCAGGCAGCACAGTGAAGGACGCTGTTGACTGCTTTGGGGCCCCCAGACAGGGACCCCATTGTGAGTCACACCGAGCATGTGAGCTCCCTGCCCATGACTGGCGCTATTCTTAGAACTGTTCTCTGCTCCCAGGGACAGAGGTCACCAGAGACCGCGATCTGTTTGGGTGGAAGGGTGGGGCTGTGCCCAGGAGTGAGGGGGCGGTGCAGGGAGAAAGGAGGAAGAAGCTTTCCAGTTTTAGGGTGTGCCGGAGCGGGGGCGAAGGATGGAGCCCTGGGCCCTGTGTGGTTGTGCAGACCCACGCCAGACCATGCCCTGCAGGAGAGCCATCACTGGTGCGCTAGGCCCATTCGTTGTCTGGACAATGTGGGGCATGAGACCTTCTCACGCGCCTGGCAGACCTGTGTGGCCAGCCTGCACTCCACCCTACAGCCGCCTCTGAGCTTTAGGTTTCCAAGTGGCCCTGACGTCCCCTCTAGACGGGGTGAAGGTGACATGCTGCTGTGTAGACAGGCTCCTGTGTGTCAGACCATCTCCTGCTGCGCCTGGCAGTTTCTGTCTGGGAGAACTATTCTAACTCATTCCTAATTCTATTGCTTCGCATGACAAAGGGACCATTTAGGAGTCTGTCAAAGGTCCCAGAGGGGAAGCTTCTGGATGGTGCTGGATTCCTGTGTGGTATGAAGCGTGTGCTCCATGTGTCACTAGCCCAGGGCTCACGAGTTTCTCTGCAGGACTCCGGGAAGGAGCCTTGAGCTGGCCTTAGCATTGTACTAATTATGAAGCGAGCCGGGGACATCCCTTCCTGTTCAGGTCCCTGTGCTTACCCTGGGCCTCTGCTTTTCCTACTTATCCCTCCGCTTCCACTTGGGAAGAGCAGAAGAGCCAGAGAGCTGGCACCTGCTCCTGTGTCCCCAGCACCTGCATTTAGCACTTCCACATTCCTTTTGAACAAAGGAAGACTCACAATGGGGAAACCGATCTTCCAGCAGGGACTCCCCTGTGCTCTGCCATATACACCCACAGAGCAAGGGCTGGAGCAGGGCCACACCCCCGCCTGTAGTTGATGTTTCAATTTGGGAAATGGTACCAGCAGAACAAAAAAGAATAATAATTCCACCCCAGGACTCCCTGGCTAACAGCTCTGCCAGTGACTTGGATAGAAGGCACCTTCTCCGCGTTCTGGCTGCCAGTCCTGAGGAAGAGGACGGCGGTGTGCTCCTGGACACTGCTCTCCAGAACTTGCTCCTCCCTGTTAAAGACTAGGACTTACCCATGTGGAAGGATCCCAATCTTCTCATCTCTTCAGCTTGTGTAACCAACTCCCTTCTCCCCAGAGAGAAGTTAGGATAAACAGTGAGACAGGTGCTAAGGTCGATAGTGGGAGGGAGAAAGCATGAAGTAAGGTAACTTAACAGCTGCCGCGGGGCACCTGACGGTGGAGCTGGAAGTGTACCTGTAGGGGTGGACGCGAGGGTGACCACTAGCAGGCAGACTGTTAGGGAGAGCCACTGGCTGCCCAGCGTCCCAGAGCTACCATGAGTCTCTAAAGCCAGGTCCTCTTACCCCTTGATCGGGGCTCCCAGGCAGGCAGTTCAGATGCCAGGGCTCTGGCTTGGTCTTGCCCTCAGGCAGTGTAGTGTTGAGATGAAGAATCTGGTGGCCGCACTGCCTGGTCCAGTCCCAGTCACTCCGCTGCTGGTGAAGGGCCTTGCACAGGTGGGGCAGCCATGCAGCGTTTCTGTTAGCTGTGCGGAGAAGTGGCAGGGACAAGTAGAATGACAATAGAATGAAGGTAGCATCCACCCCTGGAGATCTCGGGAGGAACAAATGAGATGGCCCTGGGGTGCTCAGTGCCTGGCCTGTGGGGTGCACAGTGCACAGCCAGTCGTGACTCTGTCAGGGCTCTGACAGCAACTCCCCCCTTGCATCCAAGGTCTGCTGCCTTGACACAGAGACGTTTCCCTTATCTAGCTTTTGGATGTTTTTCCTTCACATGTCTCTTTCAGGGACCCTTCGTTGTCTACATCATTGTGAATTTATTCAAGAAGTTTATTCTGTCACCGGGACTTCTGCAGCTGCCTTTCCTAAGAGAGACTTGGCCTCTTACCTCCTGGTGCCCTTTAGAGGGGATTCCCAATGGATTCCTTATACAATGTCACGTTGGCTCTGTGAGCCCAGCCAGGAAGCAGAAGCTGGTGACTTTATTTAATTCCCCCTAAACCTGCAGATGTATCTGAGGTGTAGGAAAGTCATGGCCTTATCAGGGCAGATCTCTGTGCTTTTCTTCACTTGGTAATTGATGATTTTATAAATTTACCCTGAATCATTTTATTCTGGAATACATATAAGGTGTTCCTTGCACAATGGGTTTTAAATCTTAATAGCTAAAGGTACAGGTGTACTCTCAGAAAGATGAACTAGAAATATTTCGTTTTTCATATTTAGCTTGGGGGTTTTTCATATTTAGCTGAGGAGGAGCCCTGGGAACTATTAGAAATTGTTAGAAAGGAGCCCTTCCTCTCTGTGGGAATGATACATGTCAGCAGCGGTTTTTCACGTGGCGCCGGTGCAGGTGGCCCTGGTGTGTGGAGTCTAAGGGCCTGGTCGCTAGACCAGCACCCCTGTAGGTTGATCGTGCCATGGAGCAAACTCACATTACTTTCCGGAGCACCTTTTCCTGAAACAATAGATTGGAACAGTAAGACCCCTGTGCTACTTATAGCAGAGGGATGGGGAGTGGATTTTAGGAGTAAGGAAAATGATGCATTTGAACCTGAGTGTCATAGATCATAAGGGCTATTTCTTTTTTGATATTGACAGGGAACCTAAAGCTTGTTTCCTGTTGGAACTTGTTGGGTCTTAGCTTCCTTTGGATCAGACAAACTTGAAACTTGGGTGAAGGGTTAGCGCCTTGGAAAGTCTGTGTTTCCTTATGAACTGGAGCACGCTGGGCTTCAATCTTCTATGCCGACTTCATCTTTCTTATCCCTGCTGTGCCCAGATTGTTTACAAGACGGTGTTAGAGGGCACAGTATTGACATTAACAGCCAGCCTGGACCGTTGGCTCCATAATTGTCTCTCTAGCTACGCCCAGAAATTAGACGGCATTGTCATTTCAGAATAGAAAGTTATCCTTAGAGGCAGTCTGTCTGATAGACATCTTTAGCATAGGATAAATCGACTGTCAGTACGCCAGGCCTTTTAGAGCTAAGATCTCGGGAATGTTGATGGCCAAGAGAATAGCTGTGTGTGTGTAAAAAAATACTGAACCCATGAAGAATTTATGAGATAGTCCTCATCTGACCTCCCAGGATTTTCTGGGTGGCAAATTAATTCCTCAAATAGTGGTGATTTTTTTTTTTTAATCAGCTGAATCTAAGATTCATGACGATGCTTTCTTTTCCTTTTCTTAGTTTGGGTGCTTGCCTCTCTGTGGTCTGGGAGGGTGAGGTGGGTGGAGAGGAATGCTATGCTGAAAGGACATCCAGTGTCTGTTTCCACGTGGGGCTAGCGAGGGGACTGATCCTTCCTACTCACAAAGCAGGGGCCAAAGCCTCCCTCCTATAAAGGAGGGCTTATGAGCTCTGACTTCTGCTTCGAACTGGCAAGGACGTTCATTCCTCAGTTCATACTTCTCTCACTTCTTAAGGCAAAAATAATGTCTGATTTTTTGAAGGCAGATGCTGCCTTGGAATATCTCAGAGGACAGGCTCAGCATTTTCTTTCTAGAGTTTTCTTACCAATAAAAGTGGACTGACCCTTAAAGCAATTTATATATTTTCTAATGTGCTTTTCTTTTTTTGCACGGGGGAGTTCTGTTCTGTGTGTTTGAGCTCCTAACACTTCCTCCCGTCTCCCCCCCTGCGGGTTAACCCATGCTTTCCTGGCTGGAGGAGCTGAGAGGGAAAGCACGGGGGTGCTGGGGATGGGGACTGGCTCCTGCCCGTGCTCACTGCTGTGATGACTCCTCGGCTTCTGTTTCCAGGCAGCGGACCAATCCAGCTGTGGCAGTTTCTTCTGGAATTACTCACTGATAAATCCTGTCAGTCTTTTATCAGCTGGACAGGAGATGGCTGGGAATTCAAGCTCTCTGACCCAGATGAGGTAAGAAAGGAGAGGCTTGCGGGAACCGGGGTAAGGAAGGATGCAGGAAAACCCTGGGCAGGGGCTGTTGGGCCTGGAGGCCATTCTCTAGGATTGGAATTCCAGCACTTGTCCCTTGGTCCTTGTGTGGCCTTGAGCAAGTTAGGCAGCCTCGTCTGGGCCTGAGTTTCATCATTTGGAAAACAGAGAAAATACCTTTGTTGCCCATTCATTACCCGTATTAACTGGTATTGGGCACACAAGTGCCTGGCACTTAGCCTTTTGTCAGTGGAGCCACCTTCTCTGACCTTGGGCCCTTCCTAGCCCTGTGGCTCTGTGAGTGTGAAGGGGGCCAGACAGTTCAAGAGGCCTTGGAAGATTAGAACAATTTGTTCATTAATTTATTTTTTCATTACACAAATGCTTATTGACTGGTGGGGTTCTGGACCATGCCCAATTCTGAGGATAAAAAACAATGAACAAGAGAGACAACATCTCTGTTCTGGCAGACATGAGAGAATATTTACGCCCTACTGCAGAGAACACGGCTTCCTGTTGATGGCAGGCAGGTGTGAGGGCAGCTCAGCGCCTCCCTCCACGCCCTCTGCTTGCTGCACGCTTTCAAAAGAGAAGGACGTTCTACCAGGAATGTGGAGAAAGAGGAGAGTCTGCAGGGTGGCTGTTCTTTTGTTTTTCAAAATCAGATATTAACCATGTTGCATCAGAGTTCAGGCTCCCTTCGTGTTCATCAGCTTGACTACTGTCCCTGCCCCACCTTTGAAACATGGAATTCAGGAAAGCTAGGTCAGGAAAACGTCTTCTGTGCCGACACGAATCTCTAATCATGTCACGTGAACGTCACGGGACAGGCGTGGGTTCAGTATAGGGTCTAAACGTGTGTCTTGGGGTCGCCCTGTAGATTTCTACCTGCTCTTTTTTTTTAATTTTTATTTTAGGTGGCCAGGAGATGGGGAAAGAGGAAAAACAAACCTAAGATGAATTACGAGAAACTGAGCCGTGGCCTACGCTACTATTATGACAAAAACATCATTCATAAGACGGCGGGGAAGCGCTACGTGTACCGCTTTGTGTGCGACCTGCAGAGCCTGCTGGGGTACGCGCCCGAGGAGCTCCACGCCATGCTGGACGTCAAGCCGGACGCCGATGAGTGATGGACGCAGACGGGGCCGGGGAGCCCTGATGAGACCTTTTGAAGGACAACCGCATTGGTTGGACTCTTAATTTTTAATTGTTATTCTATTTTTTATTTTTCAGAACTCATTTTTTTACATTCAGGGGTGGGAGCTAGGTGAGCTGCAGCTGTAATCAATTGTGCGTGGTTGGAAAAGGAGAATCAGGACTCGTGGGTGGGTGGGATAAGAAGTTTTTGAATAAATTTTCATGAGAGAGAAGGGTCTTCTTAGAAGCTGGAAGGATCTGGCTTGTGGAAGGAAGAGATTAATGTGTCCAATCATTTTTTTAAAAAATTATCCATGAAAAAAATGTGTCTTGACTTATGGTCCCATTAGCAAGAGACATTGCCACATCAGAAGTCACCAGACTGATGAAAAGCAGTTAACTTGCTTTTGGTAGATTGGGGAGGGCAAAAAAAGGGGGTGGGATAAAACATTTTTGGGGGGGAATACAGTAAAATCTGAGAATGATTTACCTTTTACTCTTTTTTTGAAACAAAGATGGACTTGGCGTGGGGAGGGAGCCGACACAGTTTTGGTGTTAAAATTTATTTTATTAAATTTTGTGCCAGTATTTTTTGTTCTTAAAAATCGTCTTAAGCTCTAAGGTGGTCTCAGTATTGCAATATCATGCAAGTTTGTTTTTATTTGCCAGCTGAGGATTCTGTCACAGTGAAAGAAAACTGTTTATATAGACCCCACTGGAAAAGCAAAGGGCTATCACTGGTACCAGGGATCCCAAATTCATGTGACTTACGTATGAAGGAAAAATTAATGCTGATTTGGGTACAGGGGAACTATGCATGTGTGAATTTCATCTACAATTTAAAAAAACTTATTATTACAACCCTTATTTGTTATTAGTGGATTCTCGGGGTTTGGGCTTAATGTTGAGCTAAGGAACATTAAGTCTTTGAACTGAATGTATTTTGCAGTCCTGGTTTTGGATCCCATAAATGTAGAAGCACTGTCGAAGCCATGGAAAGGAGATCACAGGAGGGAGATTGGCTGGGTTCTTTCTTGGTTCCGTACCTGTAACGTAGAGGACTAGGAATCAAAGCTGTATGCATGGGCATTACCCCTCAGGTCTTAAGAGATAAGTCCTGAACGTGTGTTGATCCAAACTAACACTCCGTAATTTCTCTTCCATGTTTCATTTCCCAACATCTTTCTTTCTTTTCTCACATGCCCCCTTCCACCTCCCAATTATTCGGTAGAGAAATGTACAGCTTTCTGATTGGTGAGTGAAAGAGTAGCTTCAGACATGACGTGAGTGGAGGAGTTGACCTTGCTGGGTTTTAGAAATGATGGAAATTAAGAGAGCATTGGAACAAAACGAGACGTGGCTGTCTTTGGGAGGAGGAGCACAAGGCTTTCTTTTGCAGAATTTGAGCCTGTTGGGTAGGATGTCAGTTGAGACTGTGTATGCTGGTACACACAATGTCAGGGCCTGTGCTTGCACCTGGCATCCTGGCACAGGGTAAGTCAAGGTTAATTGCAGAAGCGAGGAAGGACTTGGAGGCAAAGGAAACAAGAGAAGGGGCTTGAGTGAGGAAAATAACGTGGTCCGTGAGATTTGAATATATTTTTAGTTCCCCCAAAGTTTAAACAAGAACATAGTTAACTGAAGTAGTCATCTTTCTGGCTGGTTTTGTGGGGGAATCTGAAAGTGGGGTTATGGGGGAGAGGACCAACATCTAACTAGTGAGAAAAAGTGCCTAATACAATTAGAATCCCTCCCCCTAGAGAGTTGCCCAGTTACAAGGATGAGGAAAGGGAGGTGGCCTTAGAGAGTTGCATGACAGCCGGGAAGACACATTTAAGATGAGCCGCTCAGGGCTGGCCTTTTGGGGATTAGCTGAGAAGTTGGAAATACTAACTACCTTCTAAGCACATAGTCAAGAAAGTTGATTGTTTGCTCCCAGATCCTCTTACAGACCCTGAATTACCAGGAACAAGGCTGTGTGGTTCACGAGTATCCTCATGTTGTACCGAGAAATCGGAACTTCTGCATGGAAAGCGAAGGCAGAATTATCCCAGCTGTGTATTTTGATCTTTTGGATGCAGGTGCCTTAATGAAGCTCTCGAAATATTTTAGGAGCTGCTCAGGGAGTGTTAGGTGGGACTGTTTGGACTACATTGTTTTCTCTTAGATTATTTGATCTTTGTTGGGCACTGGCAAAAGGTGTGTGTGTGAGAGAGAGATTGTGTGTGTGCGTGTTGCTGACATGCATAACTGCAGCTGAAATAATACCTGAGTTTTCTAGTTAAGTCTTTCCACATTTCAGTAATGGGCGAGCACAGAACCAAGGCTGGGTATCAGCCATTGCTTGCAGTTTGCAACCAGGCAAAGAAAATCACTCTCCCAAATCATCAGTCTGCTGAAAACTCCCCTTCTGTGAGTCTGTCCAGCCTTGCAATTCCTATAGCAGATAAGATATCAGAAAGTGCCTCCTGGCGCTCCTCAGCCTGCTGGTTCACTAAGACTCCCCTTGCCAATCCCACCGTTTTCAGGATCTGTAGGTAGTGTATTGAGACAGCTCTGTCTATCTGGCCAGAGGCTTTTTCTCCTTTTGTCCAAAGGCCAGAGACCATCCCAGGAAGAGTGGTGGGTGGTTTATACACTGGAAATGTAGCAAAATTGTTGCATTCATGCTTTTTAAAAACACATTTTACCTTCAGAGGGAAGATGGGCAAATCTGGTCTTGCTGAGTGAAACCCTTATTTTCCTGGAGATGCCTTAACGTGTTTGTGTTTTGGCTTCAGGGTTCAGAGTCACTTTTGTTCCCTTCTCCATTCAGGAGAGGAACTTCCCTACAGAGAGCCCTGATTTTGTGGCTGTGGGGACTGGAGGTGGCATTCAAAGATCAGACTCGCTTTTCCTCGCTTTGGAGATGAACACTCTGGTTTTAGAGCATTAACCTGCCTGACCTTCACGGTGAACAATACGCCTTCTCTTTCTAGCCATGCTGTGCGTGCTGCTCTCTCTGTTGGGGTCTATATAAACTTGTTGAACTCTTACCTACATTCCAAAGAAATTTCAAGAAACCATAAATATATGTATACATATACATATATAAAAATATATATATATATGTTAAAATGAAATTATCTCTATCAGGAATACTGCCTCAGTTATTGAACTTTTTTTTAGCATACTTTTGTTTTTTTAAGCTGAGAAGTATAGGGGTAAAAAAGATGTTATATTGTGTTTGACTATTTTCCAACTTGTATTTTCATATAATTTATATTTTTTAAAAGCTTAAAATTTAAAAGCAAGATGAAAAAAAGGAAAAGCAGGTGCTTTTTACAAATCAGAACTGAGGTAGCTTAGAGATGTAGCGACGTTAAGTGTCTATGTTTTTTTTAAAAAAAAAAGCAGAAAAAAATTCTTATCGGGGAGTTTTTTTGTTTGTTTATTTTAGTAGCTGATGCTGGCACATCATTTTGCTGGAGAGTTTTTTATATACTGTAGCCTGATTTCATATTGTATTTTAAACTGTGTGAAATTAAAAAAAGAGAAATTCATTCATAATGATGTGGCTTTGGCTTGGTTCTTTGCTGTTGGGATCACATTTTAAAAGCAGGATGAATGAACACACCAGAGACAGAGAAGGGATGCAATTTGGTCTCTGTTCTCCCTGCCTGGGGACCATTGGAGGCAAAGATTTCACGGGAAAGTGAGAACTGTAATAGGGAAAAGGGAAGTCATCTAACATCCCAAATGGTTGAATGTATCGTGTCATCCTTTGTGGGTTGTCTCTGGCCTTGTCTGACATTTGTTCCTGTCTGAAGGACTGAGAACCACGTGCAGAAAATTGTAATGACTCCACAGATGAAAGTTTGCCTGCAGTGAGGTGCAGTCCCTGCTGCTAACACGGAGAGCTGAACACCTTTGGTGGACGTTGTGAACAAGAGAAAATATCCTTGTTTCTCCCACTGACGCCGGTTTTGCTCTGTGGCCATCTTAGCCCCAATTCTTCATTGGAGCTGAAAATTGGGAATAATAAAATCTGTCAGGACCCTGTGCAAGCTAAGCCATAAATAAAATCGTATTTATAAGTGCTTCGGAGAGGGGTGCCAGGCCCGCGTCCCACGTGGTGTTTTCTCCTTGTTGTTGAAACAGTGGAAGGTGGATGTTTTTAATTAACACGAACATTTGCAGCACGAATCCCAACTCACAGCTGGAAAGAGAATTTTTGCTGAATTGTTCACAAAGAGACCTCTGTTTTTTGGAAAATCTTTCTGCTCAGGCCTGGAGCTTGAGGTTTGCTGAGCACATGTTCAGCACAGACTGTGTGGTCCAGTGGTCAGGGAGCCGGACTGGCCGTGAGGGAGGCGCTGGGCCCTCAGTCCCCATCAAGTCACCACCACTCACCAGGACACTTTGGGAAAACGGCCGGAAGTCCTTGTAGTTTTTAGTTTTCAGCTGCAAACTGGGCAAAGCCACAACTCCCAGGCCAACCCGGGGCTGCATTTGAGCTCGTCTCCCCCTGAGTAAACAAGAGAACAGGCGTCTGCTTCAGCCCAAGATTCAGTCAGAAGCTCCCTCAGTGCCAAGCTGCTGCCACCCCTCCTGATTTAATGCTGACCAGGGTAAAAGACGCAACGTGTATTTGAATAAAATCAGCTTAATCTTCTGTTTTGCAAACCAGGAGCTGGGTTGAGATGGAGCACCTGGTCTTTGGTGGGTTCTGGTGACACACCTGAGACTGGCATCTCGACGCCCTGGTGGGGGCTGGGAGATGGACGGTACCTTCAAAAGCCAATGCAGGGGGGGCACCTGTGGCTCAAAGGAGTAGGGCGCCGGCCTCATGTCCCGGAGGTGGCAGGTTCAAACCCAGACCCGGCCAAAAAAAAAAAAAAAAAAAAAAAAAAAAGCCACTGCAGGATTTGGGAGGATGGGTGGGAGGATGGGGTCAGGTGAGGACAGATGGGGACACAGGGAAGGGGGAGTCATACAGAAGAGGGTGGTGGTCGCAGTCTCTAGATCTGGCAGCTTTAGGAGGCGGTGGGGTAAGAAAATTGGTTGCTACGGCTTGGGAGTGAGTGGCAGCACCCAAGCCCAGAGGAAGAATAATAATCAAGCAGCAGAGTCATCTAGTACGAGGCGATGTAAGTGTTTTAACCCCAAACCCAGGAGGACTGTGACCTGTGCTGCTTTGGGTCTCACAGCGCCGCCGGGACAGTCCCTGGTGCCTCCCGGCGTTCAGCGGCTCGCGGAGACGGCGCGTGCGCAGTGCGCCTTGTGGTGGAGATGGCGCGCACAGCACACCTCGTGGTGGACACAGGCGCGTGCGCAGCGCGCCTCGAGGTGGAGACGGGAGCGTGCGCAGCGCGCCTCGTGGTGGACACAGGCGCGTGCGCAGCGCGCCTCGTGGTGGAGACGGGAGCGTGCGCAGCGCGCCTCGTGGTGGACACAGGCGCGTGCGCAGTGCGCCTCATGGTGGAGATGGCGCGCACAGCACACCTCGTGGTGGACACAGGCGCGTGCGCAGCGCGCCTCGTGGTGGAGATGGCGTGCGCAGTGCGCCTTGTGGTGGAGACCGCGCGTGCGCAGTGCGCACAGCAGAGCGAGGGGGTGTCTGGGATGCAGCCGCCGCTCGGTGAGCGCTAAGCCCCGGTTTCGTCTGCTGTGGGTCAGGCCACAGGCCAGTATTTCTGCCCGGGAGTGGAGGACTTGCGTCTGCGCCGCTGTGTGGATTCTGTTCGCCTTCTGCGTTTACTTGGCCGGCGCTCATTGACGCCCACAGCCCACAGCGAAAGAGGACAAGAGGTCACTGTGCTCGGCGTCTCTGAGGCCTGGGTCCTTCCAGGAGGCCCCGCTGCTGCCCCGAGCTCTGACGAGCCCGGGGGTGATGCTGGCAGGTGCCTCCACTCCGTGGGGCCGCGGCCCTGGTCACCGAGAGGTCCGCCTCGCACGCCACTCGGGGGACGAGGACATCGCTTCCTACAGTAAGGAAGCCACAGCCCTTTCTGGCCTCTGCTGCTCCCAGGGGCTGCCCTCGAACATGGTCTGTGACATGGACCCCGTTGTCCAGGGCCCTTCCCTGGCCCAGGCTGGGCTCTTGGACTCCTGGCTTGAGGACCCAGCTCACACTTTAGGGGCACACAGGCTCAGCAGGCCTGAGTTCACTGCTGTGAGTCCCCTCCTGGGAGAGGGTTCATCCATGAACAGTAAACGACGGGAGAGCAAAGCTCCGCCCTGGCACCTTTTGCAATGGGGCAGGGATTTAAGGAGTCTGGTAAAAGCAGATGTTGATGTCACAATGTTAAGAAAAAACCACTTACTAAGGATTTAGAACCCCAGATGAAGGTTAGGTGGGTCTGTGGATGTGTCCTCACTCTCCCTTGGACTGTGACGTTTTCTGTTTTACTCAGGATTCCTTTCCCTTTGTCCAATTGCCTGGCAAATACTTCTGTTCTGGCAGAGCCAGTTTCATTCAATGCCTGGTTCCAGTAGTGGTAGTGATGACCCACCTACAGCCACACTAGGACTCCCCGGTGACCAGCCTCGGGCAGGCAACGCATTCCCAAAGCCTGGTGGAGTTTTGGTGCTATCTCTAATCTCTGACCCCTGTGGGCAATCTCCGGCTCTCTCAGCCACAGCCCTGCACAGAGCTTTGATGTCAGGTCTGCTCTGGTCATGCACTACGGTTCAGGAGGCCCCAGGGAGTTTTCAGCATCCACTTGTGGGGATTACTGAGGGTCAAGAGACAATCACTACCTTCTCTCTGTCCGCTCCAGTCTGGCAGCTCAGGCACTGGCAATAGAAGGCTGTTTTTAACCTTTTGACAGGCAAACCTGCAATTTCAGCTGCAACTCTTCTTATACCCTTCCAAGAGCTGTCACCCAGATGTGCCTGGAGGTAGTGTCCAGAGGTGCTCAAAGATGAGGCAATTGCCTTTGCAAGCCTGGAAGCTAATGATGACTACTGGCTGTACAGACTGTGCCATTTTCATAATAGTGGTCATCACTCTTACAGATTTCTGGGGAAGGCACGTTTAAAACTCTGAAAGTGATTGAACTGGGGCCCTCTCTCTGCCTGTCTTCTCAGGTAGACCAGTTCCATTCTAAGAAAGCTTGTGGAAACTGCAGACAGTGCCTATTGAGAGGGTGTTCATCCATGTGAGAGGACAGGTGAGACTGATGGTGGAGACCATGACTAGTGTGACCTGTGTTGGGGGAAGGGATGGTTCATTCAAGTGTTTGTTTTCTCTATGGCCAAGTTTTCTTGCTGACTAGTGCAGAGCTGTGTTCTTGAGCTGGGGAGGACTTAAAGTATTTTCTTCCCTGACTCATCCTGGAGCACTGTGGAGTAAGGTGGGTTCCAGACTCAGCAGGTGCAGCAGGGAGGCCATGTTAGCTCCGGGCACTTCTTGCTTAGGAGCAGGTAGGGACCAGGTGTGCCACCTGCATGATGGTGGCAAGTGTTAGCTGCTCTAGGAAGCCATGGGTATGGCCTCCTTGAAATTCCATATCATAGACTAGACCACAAGTCCCCAGTAGCCTTCTTTATGCTATCACAAGTAGCATCCTAAAACCTGAAGCCAACAAAGACTGAATTAAAATAAGGGTGAGCACACAACTCAGTGTCCCAGCATCCATCCGTTGTCTGGGCATCATTAGAGCAGTTCCATCCACTCTCATGATACTGTACATGGACTCCTCGTCAAACCCAATAAGGCCTAGGAAATGGTGAGAGGAAGAGCAGACAGTTCTAAAATTCTACGTTCTAGAGTCAATAGTACCTTGAAGATTATCTAGTCCAATTTCTTCAATTAGGCACTCATGAGCTCAAGGATCTGAGAGGCCAAACGACTTGCCCAGTGTCACCGCATTATTCTCCCCAGGTCCTCTCAGCTCTGTCCCCGTTTCCATGCTGTACTCAATTTCATCCAATTGCTGGACCCTGCTCCAATTCGGTATTGATTGTGACAATGATTCCTATTAGGTCTGATGAACACAAGAGTCTGCTGCATGTGGATGTTTGGGTTCGAATGGGGAATTAAAGTTGGATCCTTGGGTGGTGCTATCTCATAGTTTTCAGAAAGTGAAAATGTGGGTCTCTGAGATCTCAGTTCATGGGGCTATAGATGGTTATATTTAGAAGGGACCTCACATAGCGATGGGAGTAAAAACATTTATTCAGATAGCAAACTTGCATTAAACACCTGCTGTGTGGTTGGCATTGGGTTTAGTCCTGGGCAGAGCACGAGGCGACGATAACAGGAGTTTTCCCCTCTGTTTTCAGTGACTTAGGTTTTATAGACAAGTGAAGGGAGAGTTACCATGCTGTGAAATAACACTATGATGTGGCACTGTGGAAGAGTCTCAGCAGGAGGAACTTATGGCCTGACGGTGAGTGGGCATCAGTTAGATGGGGAAATGGGAAGTTGTTTCCACAGCAAGTTTCAGAAGAGTAGGGATGGAAGGTGATGAGGGAGAACAGAAAGCAGATGACCCAGGGCCTGGCGAGCCATGTAAGGTGTGTCGGGGAGTCCTGAGGATCTTCTGACGGGCTAAGTCACATGGCCCAATCTGTGCTTAGAAAGATCGTTCTGACTGCAGAGTAGGAAACAATCAGAATGGACATGGTGGAGCAGGAAGACCAGCTGCAAACTGTCTCATTTCCTTGGAAGAGACGCCTATGAGAGAAGCAGCAGAAATCATGTTGACAGGTGCTCAGGACATGGCGCTGCCAGCCCTGGTGACTGACCAGTGTGTGTGGGGTGAGCATGGGGCCAGTACCCAGGCTTTGGTGATAGGCAAGGATGATGTTCTGAGTCCTCTCCTTAAGCACAGCACCATCCAAGTGTCACTTTACATCTAGAAAGAATTTGAGATAAAGTCCACTTCCCTCTTTGTCTAGATCAGTGGTTCTCAACCCTTGGGTTGGGACCCACAGGCGCTGTCTTAAAGGGCTGTGGCATTAGGAAGGTTGAGAACCACTGGTCTAGATAGAAGCTTTGAGAATGAGAGTTTCAGTGATTTGTCTGAGGTCACATTGCTACCTGGTGACAGAGGCAAAGTTAGAATTCAGGTCTACTAATTCCAAGGCCAATCCTGCGTGTTTAATGAGGGTTGTGAGCTTGTCCTTCCAGACATAAGAAAGAGTCTCTCTGTCTTTCTTTCTTCCTGTCTTCCTTTCTTGCCTCCTTTTCCTTTCTCCTGTGGAGACAAGAGCTCTTTAGCCCCCGGAGGGATGTGACAGGCCTCCGTGCCTGACTGACATGGGCTGTCTCTTCTCAGCAGGGTGCTAGTCTTTCCCTGGAGCCCTGGGCACCTTCTTCCACCTCAGGATGTAATTGGAAGGTGTTCAGTTCTCCGCTCCAGGCACTGTCCTCAGTGTCCCAAGAGCTTTCTGAGGCCCATCTGCTATCCTTCTCTCTGAGCCCTATTCCTTGAAGTCTGAAGTCTGTTTGGGGCAAAGGACAGAGCAGCTGCCTGGCCAGCACTGGGGCTTCACTCCCAACTCAGCATCTCTTGCCATCTCTGCACCTTGGTCTCACACTCCAGAGCTGATAGCTTCCTGTTTTAAAAACATTTTTTTTTTTTTGGTGTGTGGTGTTCTCATCCTTGGAGATTTTTCTTTCTTTCTCATCTATTCCTTTATTCTTCAGCGTGAGTTTCTTCTTTTTGCTTCTCACATGGTGTATTCCCACAGAGGAAACCTGGCAAGCTAAAAGTGTGGACTCTGAAGCTGGACTGCTGGAGTTTGAATCCTGGCCCTGCTGTTTTGACCTTTGTGACCTTGGGAGAGTTATCTAACCTCTCTGTGAGTTGACTTTCATCTGTGAAATGGAGGTAGCAGGACCAGCCCACAGTTCAGTCTCTGTAGTGCTTGACATACAGTAACTGCTGTGTGAACCAGAGCTGTTAGTAACTCTGAAACCACATTCGAGAAAGTCTTTTTTCTCTCTTCTCTGAGAACCATGTTTTCCCTGAACATCTCAGACAAGGAAAAGGCCTCAGCACTCTGGGTGAGGACTCTGGAGTGCCTGTCCGAGGAGAGAAGGGTATGTGTTCCCCGCCCTGCTGGCCCCGGGACAGGACCGTGCTGCCAAGGCCGCCCTGCCTGCTGTGGCCCTGGTGCCGGGGCGGCAGCTGCAGGTGGGCAGAGCGGGCGGAGGCTTCCGGCCAGCTCCAGGGCTCAGCATTTTCCACTACTCCTCGCTCTGTTTGTTTTGCTCTTGAGGCTCCCCCTGCAGAGCGGGGACTTCTGAATGGTGTCCAACAGCAATGCTGAGCCTGCCCAAAGTCCTCTCCCACTCTGGAGCTGGAGCTCTGAGCTCCCCGTGTCTCCTCCGTGGGCAGGCAGAGGGAAAGGCCTGGCGGAGATGCACACACAAAGTGCCATTGTATGGCTGGTCTGTGGGAGACAAATGAGAGGGGTTTCAAAATCAACGGCAAGTTATTTTTATCCTTGGAATGGCTGAAATGCCTTTCTTTTCCATCTTGGAAAACAAACCTTAAGGGATCATTGTGCTGGATAGAGTGTTTTCATTTACTCTGGCATTTCAGCATATGGCGGGGGTGGCTCTAAAAGACCTGGATTCAGAAAGGATGAAATCTGGTGCTGCAGCTGGCGCACTCTCCTCAGGCTGGGGTCTGCGGAGGATGGCCCAGATCCCAGCGAGACTGTGGCCCTCAAACCTTGCACCTTTGCTCTGGTCCAGGGCTCTAAGCACACACTCTGGTCCTTCAATGGGTTCCTTCTCATTCTACCTGCTCCACCCACCAGCTCCTGAGATTTTGTTTCCCCCAAAACATTACAGGGGTACAAATGTTTTTGGTTATATGGGTTACTTTTGTTATGCTTGAGTCATGGCTATAGTTTGCCCATCACTCAAACAATGTTCACTGTACTCATTAGGTAGGTTTTTGCCCAGCCCCTCCCCTCTTTTATTTCCACTGAGTTTACTTCCCTCTGTGCACATGTGTGCTCATCAGTTAGTCCAATTTAATAGCAAGTACATGTGTTTTTTTTTCCATTCCTGAGATACTTCACTTAGGAGAATGTTCTCTAGTTCTGTCCAAATTGTTCCACAAGGTCTTAATTCATCTTTCTTTGTGGCTGAGAAGTATTCTATAGTATGCATGTAGCACATTTTATTAATCTGTTCCCAAAATGATGGGCAATAAGTAATCAAGTGAAGGTGTCTTTTTGATAAAAATTTTTGACTTCTCCTTTGGTTAAACACCCAGTGATGGGATTGCTGGATCACATGGTAGGTCTATTTTTAGTTCTTTGAGGAATCTCCATACTGTTTTACTAATGTGCAGTCCTACCAACAATGTATAAGGGTCCCTTTATCTCTGCATTTATGCCAGTTTCTGTTACTGTTGGACTTTTTAATACAAGTTATTCTAACTAGGGTAAGGTGATATCTCACCGTGATTTCAATTTGCATTTCCCTAATGATTAGTGATGTTGAGCATTTTTTCCACAGTTTACAGACCATTTGTCTATCTTACTTTGAAAAGCTTTTGTTCATGTCTTTTGCTCACTTTTTAATGGGGTTTTGTTTTTTTTTCTTGCTGATTTGCTTGAGTTCTGGTAGATTCTGGTTATAAGCCCTTTACAAATGTATAGCTAGTGAGTATTTCCTCCCATTCTATTGTTGTCAGTTTGCTCTGTTGATTATTTCCATAGCTGTGCAGAAGCTTCTCAATTGAACCAGGCCTTATTTATTTATTTATTTTTGTTGTTGCTGTGATTGTTATTGGGGTCTTCTTCATAAATTTTTTGTGTAGGCCAATATCTAGAAGAGTTTTTCCGAACATTTTCTTTTAGCGTTCTTATAGTTTCATGCCTTACATTTAAGTCTTTTTATCCCTCTTCAATTAATTTTTGTGGGTGGTGAGAAAGATGAAATCTGTTTCATTCTGCTGCATGGGGATCTTCAATTCTCCCAGCACCATTTGTTGAACAGGGCTTCTTTTCCCCCGTGTATATCGTTATCTGCTTTGTCAAAGATCAGTTGGCTGTATGTGGATGGTTTTATACAAAGTACCTGGGTACTCTGTTCTGTCCCATTGGTCTCTGTCTCTATTTTAGTGAAGTTTGGTTACTATAACTTTATTGTTTGAAGTTTGGTAATGTGATGGTTCCAAGTTTGTCTTTTTTTGTTTGAGATTGCTTTGGCTATTCTCATTCTTTTCTGGTTCAAAAATGTAGAATTATATTTTCTAGATCTATGAAATATGATGTTGGTATTTGGGTGGAGATTGCATTGAATTTGTAAATCACTTTGAGTAATATGAACATTTTTAATGATGTTGGTTCTATGAATCCACAACTGTGATATATTTTTCCATTCATTTGCGTCATCCGTGATTTTCTTCCTCAGTGTTTTATAGTTCTTTTGTAAAGATCTTACACCTCCTTGTTAAGTATATTCCTAGGTATTTTATTTTTTTTTGTAGTTATTGTGCATGGTACCAAGTCTTTGATTTGACTCTCAGCTTGACCGTTATTGGTATATAGGAAATATCATCTGTGAATACTCTGAAAATATCTATGTACATAAAGTTAAAAACATAGAGGAAATGGACAAATTCCTAGAAACACACAACCTCCCAGGACTGAATCAGGAAGAAATAGAACTCCTGAACAGACCAACAACAAGCAGTGAGGTTGCTCCTAACAGAAAGAACCTCTGGAACAGATGGATTCACAGCCAAATTTTATGAGACCGACCAAGACAACCTGGTACCCATACTAAAGAAATTATTCCGTAACATCAACTCGTTCATGAGTATCACCTTGATACCAAATCCAGGAAAGGACAAAACTAAAACAGAAAACTACAGACCAATATCCCTCATGAATACAGATATAAAAATCCTCAGTAAAATACTAGAAAACTGAATTAACAGTACATTAAAAGAAAAATTCACCATGACCAAGTGGGCTTCATACCAGGGATGCCAGGTTGGTTCAATATATGGAAATCAATTAATATGATTTACCACATGAACAGAGGCAAAACCAAATAACATGATGCAGAAAAAAAATATTTGATAACATTCATCGCCCTTAATAAAAACTCTCAAAAAACTAGACATAGAAGGAATATATCTCAAAATTACAAAAACCATATATGACAAACCCACAGCTAACATCATAGTAAATGGTGGAAAGTTGAAAGCATTCCCATAGATAATTGGAACTAGACAAGGTCGCCCACTGTCACCACTTCTATTCAAAATAGTGCTGGAGGTCCTAGCCAAAGCATTCAGGCAAGAGAAAGAAATAAAGGGCCTCTGAATCAGGAAAGTGGGGGTCAAACTATCACTTCTTTTTCTAGATGTGAGGTAGTATATCTAAAAAACTCTAAAGACTTCCCCAAGAAAATCCTGGAATTCATGTATAAGTTCAACAAAGTCTCAGGTCACAAAATCAATGTGTTCAAATCCTTAGTTTCTCATGGCCTGCTTGGCCTGCTTTTCTCATCCAAACTCTCAGCCTTGTGCATCTGAGCAGGATTCGAGTAAGAAGATCAACCTTCTGTAAGGCAGGGTCTGTCTGGGGAGAAGTGCCCACTCCGGGACCTGACAGAACACAGCAAGGCATAAGAAAGGGAACTTTTAGAGCTCCCATTCATATTCATTTTAATCTAGAAATGGAAAATACATTTTCATTTACCAAACTTAATATACTTACGGACATTGGTGCCCTCAGTAAGGCTCCCATGGATCATTTGCATATATGTGGAAATGGAAGGGAAAAGTGGGAATTAAACAATGTGGGGGGGGGTCTACGCTGGTGCCTTTATTTCTCTTTTATTATGCTATTTTAAGCTTTGCATATACACAATGAGTTGGTTTACAAACCAGATTATCTAATTTTAACCAAATAATCCTCACAAAATGGACAAGTGGCTTAAAATGGTTCCTGTAAGGAAACTGTAAATTATAGACAATAGGAACAATTCATTCACAAGAAGTCAAGGAAAAAAATAATTTTACTTCTTCTACTCCTGGAACAGTTTTTTTTTTTTTTTGCCAGCCATGTATTGAATTTAAGAAAAAATAATAATGATTTAATTAGATTTGACAAGACTTTGGCCACCAATTTTTCCAAATTATCAAGACTGTATTAAAAATAGATTTATGTTTATTGCCATTAGTGATACTTAGTGTTCCAGGACATTAATAATTATTAATGCTATCACTCAAGACTTTAGTTGGTGCAAGCAATATATATATATACATACATACATACATATATACATACATATATATATTGCTTGCACCAACTAATGTGTGTGTGTGTGTATATATATATATATATAAATAAATAAATATGCATACATTCAGGGTAGGTCTCCAAAATATTTACTGTTGGGAGTATATAGTCAGAAAAGTTTTGAGATTGCTTTAAAGGAATATTTATTGAGGGCCAGCAAGTTTTCTGCTTGTGGTGGGAAAAGCTCAGTGTTTGCAATTAGTAAAAATCAATGTTTAAATTCTGACACTTAAGTAGAATTTACAGACTCAGTTTATACATGACTTGGGAATATATGTAACTTGTTTGAGTCCGTTTCCTCAAAATCACAATGACACCTCACAGAACCGCTTTGAATATCAGTGAAACACTTCATGTTACATGCCCAGAACAGAACTTGACATATAGTAAGTCCCTGAGAAGTATTTTGCTTTAACCATTCTCATCCTGCTTCCCCTGGGAAGCTGAGTTAGATTGACGGGCCCATGTACCACCATGTCCTACTACTGATCCTGGGAGAGTGCACCCACACCTGAGAAGGTAAGAGAGGGTAAGCCCGGGTTTTTCAACCCATTGTTTAATGGGCTGCTCTTGGCTGTAAGAGGAGGGAAGGTCTGAATGTGCCTGTGTTTAAAACCTCTCTGGGTGGACCTTCCTGGTGGCTTTCTAACAGTGTGCGACAGATGTTTGTATGTTGATTTAGTCCAGTTCCCAGCCTATTTTTTTTTTTTTTCACTCCGGAAGGTATCATAGAACAGTGCCACACTTGGCAATGATTATCTCCTCATGATGTAACTCAGCCAAAGGTCTTGGAAGTGGATGAGCCATGGAAGTTAAGAAGCCCCCATTGAGCCTGGGCCTGGCCTTGGCAGAGCACTTGGCACAGTCACCCTAAACTATAAATAAGGGACAAGGAAGTGCGTGTGTCTGTGTCTTTGTGTGTTTGGATGGTAGGGAGTGGAGCCCAAGAGTTCTATTCGTCTGGTCTTGTCCCCGTTCTTGTTTTGCACACAAGTACACCAGGTGGAGGATGTGGAGACATCCACATGAGACAGCTCTAACCATCCTCTCTACAAACTCTCACTCAGAATTGTTGCCCAAACTCAGATTTACATGATCTAATCTAAGTCATATCCTGGCCCATGACCCATCAGACTTCCATGCTAAATAAAGCTTCATGCTCAAGTCTCAATCCTGGATCCATTACCCCCTTGCACTTGGTCCTGGGAGAGCTTTCTGGGAGTCAGAGATGCCATTCCAAGACTTAAGAACATGATCAATGAATGTTTATTCACAGTTGTAAGCAGGGAGACCAAGGGAAAGCAAATGAGCCTTTTAAAGCCTGGCACTCAGGGCATGTTATAGATATTGAAAGAAGTTCTCTAAAACAGCCTCCAACAAAGGGTAGAGGGAGCTGGTCTGCCTGGGGAGCGGAACATGCTCTGGCCCATTGCTCACTGGGTGACGTCATTGGTGTGCTCTCCTGAAGTCCATTCCAGACAGGTGACCAGCCTATGAGTCAGAGTGCCTGGGATGGAGGCAGCTGATATGGGGAAAACACCATTCCTGTTCCCTTAACCGGACAGTGTTGACCTTTGGCCTCTAAGGCATTACTTCAGATGGGGACAAAGTAGTCCTTGTCTTTATGACCTGCCTATGCTGTATTCTCTCTCCTCCCAGCTGCCTTGCAGACTCCTAGACCTTTTGGATTTTCTCTGAGCCACTTGCTGCTTTGTTTGCCTGGAGTCAGAGTTCCTTGCATTTCAGATTAACTCTACTTGATTTGTATCAACAATAGGATAATTCATTTTGCTTTTTTAAGACTAAACCTCACTGTCCAGTGTCTGTAGACAGTGGTACAACTCTGGGACACTTCCATCCTGCCAACTACTCTTTACTCTCTGAATTTCAAAAATCCATCTTGGGGAGCTTAATTCTTTTTTTAGGATTAAAACACATACTTCAGAAACAGGCAAACCTAAGATCAAGTTGGAGGACCTTGGACACATAGCAATCTGTCTGAACCACCATTTCTTTTTTTAAAATAAGATAATACCTATTTCATAGTTATTACACTGATCAAATGGAATAATGTAATAAAATGACTTTTAAAGGACCTGATGCACAGCAAATGTCTAAGAAACATTAGTTTCTTTTCCTTTATTCATTCTGTATGGTAAGGAGTTATCTTAGAGTAGTTTCATTAAATGTTATTTTTATGCATTTTAAAAGGTTGCATAAAAAAATTAGATAACACAGAAAAATATTCAGAAGATAATTTTAAAATAACCTGATACTCTTCACTGTTGAAATTTTACACATACGTTACATACCATGTCTTTTTTAACTGAGGTAAAATTGACATGCAGTAACATGCACAGATTTTGTTCAGTTTTTAATATAACTGTGTAAACAATGCCCCAGAAAGTCCCCATATCCACATTCTACAGTTAGTCACTATTCAGATGTCTGTTATCATGGGTTAATTTTGCCTGTTCTTGAACTTTATAATTTATAGGGTATTGGCTAGAGCACTGAAAGGTTTTGCCTCAGTAGTGAAGCAAAATTAGACTAAATGTCATTTTGTTCCTGCCAAATAAAGCTCAAAAGCAAGACTCGAAAGGGTCAAACTATTTCCAAGTATCTTAATTCAGTGCTATTTATAGCAATACAGAAATATCCAGCAAGTTCACAATGTCTGGCATCCAATAAAGAATTATCAGGCATACAAAAATACAGGAAAATAAGACATACTGAAGAAAAAAACCCAGCCCATTGGAAATTTCCAAAAAATGATACCAATGATAGAATTAGTATGCAAGGACATTGAGAAAGAGTAACAATACTACATGTTCAAGAAGTCAGAGATAGGATAGAATGTGCAAAATAGAGATATGGAACATATAAAAAGACCCAAGTTGAATTCTAGAGATGAGAGCTGTAATGTATGAGATGGGACTGATGACAGATTCAACACTGCAGAAGAAAAAAATTAGTAAATTTGAAGCCATAGCAATAGAAACTACCCAAAATAACACATAAATGAAAATCTGACAAAAGTGAGCAGAGCATCAGTGAGCTGTGGGACAACTTTAAGTCTCTGAGTAAATTTGTGAGTTATTAATGGTTGAAATTACCTCAAATTTGATTATAACTATAAAATCAGTGATCTAAGAAGCAGAATCCCAACAAACTACAAGTACAAGAAGCATAAAAAAAATTATACTAAGGCACATCATAGTCAAATTACTTGAAGCCACTGATAAAGAAGAACTCTTGAAAGAAACCAAAGAAGACATATTCCATACAAAGGACCAAAGTAAGAATAACAGAAGATTTCTCATCCATAGTAATCCAAGCAAGAAGATAGTGCATAATATCTCTGAAGTACTAAAATTGAAAAAAAAAGTCAACCTGATTTTAATTCCATACCTAATGAAAAGAAATCGTTTTCCTTTTTTAGACAGAGTCTCATACTGTTATCCTGGTTAAAGTGCCATGAGATCATCATAGCTCACAGCAACTTCAAACTCTTGTGCTCAAGCAATTCTATGGCCTCAGTTTTGCTGCTTTTAGTAGAGGCTGGTCACACTCTTGCCCAGGCTGAGCTCCTGAGCTCACACAATTCTAGAGTGCTAGGATTATAGGCGTGAGCCACCAGGCCCAGCCTAATGAATATATTTTTTAAATCAAAGGCAAAACAAAGACTTTTTCAAATGTAAAATAGTAAAAGATTATTTCACCATCAACCACAGTATAAGAAATTATAAAGGCCACCCTTTAAGCAAAAGAAAGGTGGAAAGGTTCTACTCTGTATGTCCAGGTGGAAAGCTGGACATAGAGAGTAGAACTAATAGACTTGGAATTATGTGACTAAATATTCTTATTATTTAAATCTCTTAAAAATGGACTATGTAGAGCAAATACAAAAGCAATATAACATAGGGCTAATTACATATGTAGAAATAAAATCAGAACTAAATGAAGTAAAGAACAAAAGAACCATTCAGAAGATTAATGAAGCAAAAAGTTGGTTCTTTGAAAAGATAAATAAGATTGAGAAGTGCTTGACTAAATTAACCAGAAACAGAAAAGATCTATAATAAGCTCAATCAGAAACAAAAAAGGAAAAATAACAACAGATACCACAGAGATACAAAAGAGCATCACTGAATACTACAAAAAACTCTATGCCCAGAAAGTTTCAAACTTGGAGGAAATGGGCCAATTTTTTGACTGACACTACCTTGCTAGTTTCAACCAGGAAGAAATTGAATTCTTGAACAGACCAATATGAAGCACCAAAATTGTAACAATAAAAAGATTCCAACAACAAAAAAGTCCTAAACCATATGGTTTCATACCAGAATTCCACCAAACCTCCAAAGAAGACCTTATCCCTATATTGCAGAACTTATTCCAAAACACCGAGAAGGAAGGAACCTTCCCCAACTCCACCTACAAAGCAAATGTCATCCTGATACCCAAACCAGAAAAAGACACAAAAAAAGAAGACTATAGACCAATATCATCAATGAACAGTAATGCAAAATGCTCAATAAAATCTTAGCAAACAAAATTCAGGTACACATCAAAAAAATAATTCATCATGGCCAGATGGGTTTCATACCAGGGATGCAAGGCCGTTTCAACATACGCAAATCCACAAAATCTTAGCAAATAGAATTCAAAAAAATCATCACAACCAGGTGGGCTTTATTTCAGGGATGCAAGGCTGGTTCAATATATGCAAATCCATAAACTTAATTCACTATATAAACAAAGACCATATGATCCTCTCAATAGAGGCAGAAAAAGCATTTGACAAATTTTAGCATTCTTTTTTGATAAGAATGCTTAAGAAAATAGACACAGATGGGACATTTGTTAAACTGATAGAAGCCATCTATGACAAACCCACAGCCAATATCATACTGAATGGAGAAAAACTGCCAGTGTTTCCATTTAGAACAGGAGCCAGGTAAGAATGACTGTTATCACTACTATTTGTCATAGTGCTGGCCAATGCAGTCAGACAAGAGGAGGATATCAAGGGTATCCAAATGGGGACAGAGGAGGTCAAACTATCACTTTCTGCTGATAGGACTCAAATATGAGACTCCTGGAAATGATCAAGAAATACAGTAATGTCTCCAATTATAAAAGTAATGTTCACATATGCCAACAACAGTTAAACTTAGAATCAAACCAAAGATACAATCCCCTCCATAGTAGTGCTAAAGAAAATGCAATACCTTGGAATATATGTAACAAAGGATGTGAAGGATCTCTATGGAGAGAACTATGAAACCCTGAGAAAAGAAATAGCAGAGGATTTTAACAGATGGAAAAACATATCATGCCCATGGCTAAGAAGAGTAAACAATGCTAAATTCACTATATAACCCAAAGCAGTCTACAGATTTAATGCAATCCTCATTAAAATACCAACATTACACTTTGAAGACGTTGAAAAAATAGGTTCCTGCTGTGCCAGATACCCTTAAGAAAAAGCAAAAGAATTTCACAGAGTGTTTGAGAAAGAAGTATGCCCAAAAGATGCTTCAAACGGCAAGGAGGAAGCTTATTTATGAAAATCTAAGCATTATAAAGAATACAGGCAGATGTACAGAACTGAGATGTGGATGGCTAAGATGGCAAAAAAAGCTGGCAACTTCTATGTACCTGCAGAACCCAAATTGGCATTTGTCTTTAGGATCAGAGGTATCAATGGTGTGACTCCAAAGGTCTGAAAGATGTTGCAGCTTCTTCGCCTTCACCAGATCTTCAATGGAAATTTTGTTAAGCTCAAAAAGCCTTCCATTAGCATGCTGAGGATTGTAGAACCATATATTGCATGGGGGTACCCAAATATGAAGTCAGCAAATGAGCTGACTACATAGCGTGGTTATTGCAAAATCAGTAAGAAGCAAAATGCATTGACTGGTAACAGTTTGATTGCGCGATCTCTTGGTAAAAATGGCTTCATCTGCATGGAGGAGCTGATCCGTGAGATCTGAACTGTTGGAAAATGCTTCAAAGAAGCACATAACTTCTTGTGGCCCTTCACGTTATCGTCTCCACTGGGTTGAATGGAGAAAAAGACAACCCACTTTTTAGAAGGTAGAGAGAGGTAACTGGTCACAGGGAAGACCAAATCAATAGGCTTATTAGAAGAATGAACTAAGGTATCTGCCCTGATTGTTTTTGTAATCTGGTCAGTTAATAAACAGTGACTGCTTTCAAATTGAAAAAAGAAAACAGAGAGAGAGACATAGATCTCTGTAACAGAACAGAGAACCCAGAGATAAAACCAGCCTCATATCACCATCTGATCTTTAACAAAGCAAACAAAAGCTTTATCTGGGGAAAAGAATCTCTATTTAATGAATGGTGTTGGGAGAACCGTTTAGCCACATGTAAAACATGAAACTGGACCCGCTCTTCTCATCACTTACAAAAATTAACTCACAATGGATAAAAGACTTAAATCGAAGACATGAAACTATAAAAACTCTAGAAGAAAGTAAGGGCAAAACTCTGAATCCTATCAGCCTATGGAAAGAATTTATATAGAAGACCCACTGACAATCACAGCAACAACACAAATAAATAAATGGGACCTGATCCAGTTAAAATGTTTCTACACAGCTAAGAACACAAGCAACAAAGCAAAGAGACAAGCTTCAGAACGGGAGAAGATATTTGCATGCTACAAATCAGACAAAGGGCTAATAAACATGTCTACAAAGAACTCAAGCAAATCAACAAGACAAGACCAAACAACGCCATTGAAAACTGGCCAGATACTTGCACAGAACATTTTCTCATGAGGACAGATGAATGACTAACAAACACATGAAAAAATGCTCATTATCCCTAATTAACAGAGAAATGCAAATCAGCACCACTTTGAGATAACACCTGACCCTAGAGAGAATGGCCCAAATCACAAAGTCTCAAAGCAGCAGATGCTGGCGTGGGTGCAGAGAGAAGGGAATATTCGTGTGCTGTTCGTGGGACTGCGCACTAGTACAGTCTTTATGGATGGAAGTGTGGAGATTCTTCAGAGAACTAAAGAAAGTCTTGATCTTAAGACCTTCCATTTGCTTGTGCAATCCCATCACTGGGTATCTATCCAAAAGAAAAAACAATGATTTTACTCTAAGGACATTTGCGCTTATGACTGTTTAAAGCAGCAAATTCACAATCGCAAAGATGTGGAAACAACCCAAGTGCCCTTCAACCCATGAATGGATTAATAAACTGGGGTATATTTATATCACAGGATGCTATTCAGCCATAAAAAGATGCAAATTTTGTATCTTTTGTAACAACCTGGAAGAATTTGGAGAACATTCTCCTAAGTAAAGTATCATAAGAATGGAAAATAGAACATCACTAAATTGAAACTAGTAGATTAACAGTTACAGACCCAGATGAGAGAAAAACTCAATTTCATTCAAGTGATGGGAGTGGGAGAGGGGGTATGGTAAGTTCCCACCCAACTGGTACAAGACGCAGGTATGTGACGCACTTCCTCAGTGAAGGACCCAAGAATATGGCTTTGTCCCATACAACCATAACCTTATAAATGCAAACAGTGTAACCTAATCATATGTACCCTCACATTAATTTGAAATGAAAAACAATAAAGAAATCTCTCCCCCAAAAGTTTCTCCAGCATGCTTGCTTATAAAAGTTTTACAGTGTTATGTTTTACGTTTAGGTCTATGATTCTTTTGAATTAATTTTTGTGTGTAATCAAGTACAGATAAAACAATAGTTTTGCATACAGATATTTAATTGTACTACCATTTATTGAAAAGATTTATCCATAGAATGCTCAGCATGTTTGTCAAAAGTCAACTGCATGAATGCTGTATCCATTAATCTATTTCTGAACTCTCTATTCTTCTCCCATATATCTATATATTCTTCTAATCTATTTGTTTATATTATTCACCAATTCCAAACATTTTTTATTATTGTTTTATAATAAATCTTGAAATTAAGTCCTCCAACTTTGTGTTTTATTTTTAAATGAAAATTGCTTTAGGCTCGGCGCCTGTGGCTCAACAGGCTAAGGTGGCAGCCACATACACCTGAGCTGGCGGGTTCGAATCCAGCCCAGGCCCGCCAAACAACAATGATGGCTGCAACCAAAAAATGGCCGGGCGTTGTGGCAGGCGCCTGTAGTCCCAGCTACTTGGGAGGCGGAGGCAGGAGACTTGCTTGAGCCCAGGAACTGGAGCTTGCTGTGAGCTGTGATGCCACAGCACTCTATCAAGGGTGACAGCTTGAGGCTCTGTCTCAAAAAAAATAAAAATAAAAAAAATTACTTTGATCCTTTCATTTCC